>JAGFPH010013413.1:0-12335 GCA_018207615.1 Philaenus spumarius
CCCCCCCCCGACCCGACTGTAAAAAAAATTGCAAATCTTTATTTTAAATAAACTATATGTAAATTATATAAAAAAACATAGGTTTTGATGACCCTTTACGTTTAGTAAGTAGGCTTAAAACATCAAGAAACATATAAAATATTAATTGACTATCTTTTCTACAAAGAATCCTTCTAAAAAACACCTTCAACTAAATTCCATTTTAGGTTTATACAAGTACACGATAAAAAAACAAAAGGAACCGAAACAGTGACCGGTGATATGAGAACATGAGCAAAATCAAGTCGGCCTAGTGTGGTCCGCTTAGCGATGCGACACACTTCATTGGCAGAGCGGATACAGGATTTCATTTTGGGAGAGGGTCATAAGAAGTCAAAAACAAAATTACCGAGAATTTAACAACAACGGGTCCGGGGAATTAAAAAATATATAAACTCTATGGAATAGTTTTTAATGTATTTCTAGACCATAAATATTATCTTGAAAGAGCAAGAGTTTCTTACAGATTAAAGAATAAAAAAACACTAACTATGAAAGAGTAAAAACGAGCGGTACTAAAATCAATAATTCCACGACATGATCATTAAATCCACTTTGTTTTGCTAAATTTTAAAGCAACGTAACACAAGCTCTTACTTATTCAAGTCATACCCATACGGCGGCGCGCTCCGTCAAACAATTAGCCCAACCAATAGAGATTGTTTCTTATTATTGCATTTTAGCAAGCGCCATCCGCAGTGGCTTTAAGGGTAGCACTTAGGTATATAAAATACAAAAACTATCAGGTAAGAAATTTTTTCGCATTTTTTATAAACAAAAATAACAATAAATTTGGACTTTTTGGGTTTTTCGTTGATATTATACAATGTATGCATGGATCACGATACTTCCAACTGGACATTTGTAGAGAATTAAAAAACATACAAAATGTTTTTTAACGACCCTTATCGGACCATTTCTCACCGAGAAAAAACGGGAAAACTCTTAATTATTACAATTTGTCAAAAGTTCATACCTTTGTTAATTTACAATATTAAGGGCAGATCTTTCGGAAAATGATTGCTTAGTATGTGTACTTTAAACAGGCTTAAGATGAAATTTGCCGCATTAATAGTTTTTGCATAATTGCAGTACAAACAATTTAGGCCATTATTTTGTAAAATGCGGAGAAGAGAACGGTGCATCAGGCTGTTGTTTCCCCCACTACCACTATTGCAAATTTACCGTCGGCGTCGGTCTCAAATTTTAGCGTTTCGCGCTGTGTTCTTAAGCATTTTTATCATACTTTATCAACCTTATTACAACATCGCAGATATAAGAATTTTGGGTTTTAATGTCTACTTTCAGACAGAATCCGTTTGGTAAATTTAAATCGGGCTACTCAGGTTAATTGGGCGCATTATGCAAGGTAATGGCCTAAAGTGTTTAAAGTGCAATTGTGCAAAAACTATTAATAAGACAAATTGCATCTTCTTCCTGTCTGAAGTACACATAATAAACAATCATTTTCTGACATATCTGCCCTTAATATTGTAAATTAACAAAGATATGAACTTTTAAAAATGGTAATTTTTAAGCGTTTTTCTGACTTTTCTCAATGAAAAACGTTCCAATCAGGGTATATAAAAAAACGATTTTTAGGTTTTCTTTCTTTTAAAGTATCGTGATCCATTCATAATTTTTTATAATATTAAAACCAAAAAAGTGCTAATTTATTGTAATTTTTGTTTATACATAATGCCCAAAAGCTCCTTCCCTGTTATTTTTTGTATTTTACATACCTACGTCTACCCGTCACTGTGGATGTTTGCTGTTAAATTCAATAACAAAATTAGCCTTCTTCTAAAGTGCTTTTTTGGCTGGGTTAAATGTGTTAAGACAATCGGCGCAATGGTACATATTTCACAGACAAGACCTTTAGCTGTAGCCGATTAACACTAAATCAGGTTTTCCTTATATCAAACGAAAATATAGAATTTACACTAAAATCCATATAAACATCAATGTACAAGTATATCGATTTGTACTAGATATATCAATTATAAAATATGCTTGCTCGTTATTTGAAAAACTGTCAAATCTTAAAGGTTTTCAGAAAACTTCATTATCTAAGAAATTATAAGAGTGACGAATGATTGGAAGGCAGTGTTAGAAAGTTCAAATCTTGACCAGGCCCCGATTTACCAATGGGCAGACTGGGCAATTGCCCAGGGCGGCAATTTCTGGGGGCGGAAAATTTTTGAAGATTTTTTTTATTATTTCCAGAATATTGGTAAAAAACGGGAACGACACAACAAACTTGTTAACTTGCGCAGACATTATTAAAAACAAATTGGTTTTACACTTAAAAAATTAGAAATGCGCAAACTGGTACCTTTAAAATTATGTTCATGCATGTTTGCAGTTTGCACTAAATACGTACCGTAGTTATAAAAAGTTAATCGTATTTAAAAAAGAATATAAGCCTACTATTTTTTTTTAATCAACAGTACACACAATATTTCAGGTTAATACCTAACACGTTATTTTTACAACAGTATATGGTATCAGCCCACCATTATTGGGGTAAAACTACAAAACTATTAAGAAATCACAAATATTTCAGTAATTTTTTGTGGAAGGGGGGCGGCTACAAAAGGTTTTGCCCAGGGTGAAACTTACCCTAAATCGGGGCCTGATCTTGACGAATCTAAAGGTGAAATTATATTCTTTTCAAAACAAGTCTGTCTAACGATTATGAGCCTTAGAATAGTGACAAGTTTTGTGCCTTTTCTTTGCGATTTTTTTGCGTGGAGTCATCTTTTTAGACATCTACATTTTTAAAACGATGATTAAATATGTAAATATACGTTTTAGAACAAATTTGTAAATACAAAAATTAATGTTTAAAACATTTCCTTTCCAATGGTTTTTATTTTATTGAGATTGGATGATTTTTAGAGGGTGGAATGTTCAATACAATCAGACAAAACAATAGTGCAGTCTGCCACTTGCTCGGCGGGCTGATACGACACTATAGTGTTATTTGGCGCATTTAGGGTTAAATCAAACATATAAATCAGGCCTTAAATAAATGTTTTTGGCGGGTCATTACCCTCCCCCTGTATCCACCCCTGCTTGAGATGGTGGATGGCTGGAGTGAGCTGCAACAACTACCACAGATTGTGTCATTAAAAATGTGGAATCACTAGCTAAGAATTACTGCAGGGTTGTTGGAGGAGATGAAAACGATTGTATTTCAGAACTAAAGGTAGAAGTAAAACTATGGGTATCAAAGTGGAAAAGGACTACAGCTGATAAAAAGACAACTTTACCGAACTATGCAGTTGATTATTTAGAGTTTTGTTCATCTGTAGTGTATCCTTCGCTAAAAAGAAGACAAGAAAAAAGTTATAGATAGGTACGTTAAAAAAGGGGGGGGGGAGAAAATTAGTGCTTTCCAAAAAACGTTAATTTGTACAGTCAATTTATTTTCTGGATCTTCAAGATCAGAGTAATTGCATAATATTTTAAGTCTTTTATTTTCTATGTAGACCCTATATTAGATATTTTTAATAATTATACAAATAAACAAATAATAAATCTTTTTAGTCAGATTTCTTCACCTGCCTTTTTTCACTTTATAGGTTATTTCCCCCTTTATTAAAAAATTGTGAGGAGTTTGATATAGGCTAAATAGCTAATAAGCTAAATATCTCAAAATTTTAAGTTTTGATAACTTAATAGAAAGGAAAGTACATTCCTTCATTCTATTCTTCATACTCTTGGTGATAAGAGCACACAAATAAGACGAATAAACTTAAACAACAAAACTGACATCACAAAACTAGGGAGCATTTCGTTGTGCATTATTGACCACAAATCCCCGACCTATTTATATGTATTTGATTTTTTAAACTTTTTATTACTTTGTTTCGTAATTGTCGCAAAACAAAACGGATTCAAATAAATTCATTTTACGTAGGTAACCCGGAAAAGTTATTAGAAACTCAAAATATTTTACAATAAGTTATTTATTTCAAACACTCTTTTTAGACGCTAACTGGGAAATCAATTTTGTTTTATTTTGTGAGAAGCAGGAGATAACACAAAGGAAAAGGAGGACAGTTTTACACTTATCTGTTATTAGTGTTAACTGCCAGAGATGGTTAAGAAGCCAATTTCAGAAGGTATTTGTTTTTAATTTTCCGGTGGAGAGCCCGGCCTTCCCAGACCCCCCCCCCCCCCCAGAATGTACATTTTTAAAGACCGCCCCTCCCCACAAAACTTCATTAATCCGCCACTGGTGGTTTCCCTTATGCTCTAGATGTGCAATAAGACGGGATTTTAAAATATTTTGCGTTTAAGGTTATTAAAACGTAAAAAGCGTTAGAAATATAGATCAAAGTCAGATTCCACTGACTCACATTGTTTACAAGGAGGTTCTTTAAATAAGCATATAAAAAGGCTGTCCTTTGACAGGTATTAATAAAACTAAAAGATAAATATTTTATTCACTTAAACTAAGAAAGTAGTACATATTGTAAATAGCGTATTAACAAAGAGTAAACGGGATGCCTTTGAAATTGATTTTTTTTTATCGAGCTTAACCCATAGCGAAGCACGGGCACCCATCTAGTATAAAATATAAAGCAAAATTGCATGAAATAATAAGATGTGAAGGAAGAAAGTGGTTTGGAACGCAGGAGTCACAGACTTTGATTGATTTCTGAAATACAGCTTACAACAACCCAGTATTGTGCATCATACTCTGGCGCTGCCAAGAGAGTTTACGTCATTAGAGAGTAACAACTGTCTGTACTGGCGTAGAGCTCATTTGCACCAAAATTTACATTCTTTTCTGAAAATATTAATAAGAAATAACAGTATTAGTTTGAAGTAATTGTCTCTTCATGTTTAGTGTGCATTTTATCTTGTCTTCATCTGGTGCTTCATTTAGTAGGCTACACTTATGACGTGTTTAGTTACATGTGTGTGTTTGTATGTTTGAAGAAGTGTATGAATATAAGTAAACAAATTGTATAGGTGACTTGATTGACGGCACGCGTGGCATGGACGTGTGCCAACAAGGAGCTGCCAACGTCAAAACTTGGTCTCGTTTAATTTTGTGTTGTGTCGAATCCCAAAGCAATCCTGACAAAATTATTGCGAACGGAAGAGATGAATAAATCGAACGTGGAATGTAACCGTAAAATTGTGTATAGTTCGATCTAAGGTGTTGATACAGTAGGCCGTGAACAGCCGAACAGCTGACACGAATCATGTAAACACATTTACTTCTATCGCTTGTCTCCTAAATACTTATGTCTTTACATTTTGGTTATTAGGTTTGTTTAAGTTTTTACAAATTCTTATCTGCAATATTATTATAAAAAGTGGTCAACTTTGCTTACATGTTCGTTTGTTTGTGAGGATGTATGGAGGTTATCTCTTAATTATTGAAATTATTTGAGAAAAGATTTTTCATTTATGGATAATTTACACTTTTCTTAGTTACAAAGATTTATTAGTTTTATAGAAAATTAATTGTAGAAATTAAAAAAAAAGTTAAAATAGTTGCAACTGCTGTGACAACGAATGAGTATTGATATATTATAGGAAGCTAAATGAATTAGTTTCAAAATAGGTTTATTAACAATTGAAACAAATGTTGCCCAGCTGTTTACCTTTAACTTATAAATTAAAAGTCCAGTGTTCCATAATGTAAAATTTTCCTTTATAGTTAGTTAAGTTTTAATTTGTTAAAACAATGACAAAAATAATCATTACAATTCTTCATTATAAAATGGGTACATAAAAACAAATTAAATGGCTTCAGCCGTCATAGAAATACACAATTACTAACTTTACTACTCATAATGTTTATACTCTCTATAAATCATACCCAAAGAGTACTTAGCTTAGGAACAATAACAAAAATTAAAGAAATAAAATATAACTTGTTACTTCGGCTCGCATTAGTATTGAAATCTGTGCCGATAATTTTTGTGTGTCTATTTTTCTATAAACACGATGTAAGCACTCACAGGATAGAAGTTGTAGAAAACTTCTGGTGGTAACAAAATCTTCGTAACGTTTTATATATTTTTGGGTACGGGAAAACCTATTTTGACAGTTAAAAAGTCGGACCGCTTTGGGGTCAGTTTTGTGGGTAAAATTTTTTTTAATTCAGTGGGCTATCGTTTTATATGTTTTTGAGTACGAGAAAACTGATTTTGACAGTTAAAAAGTCGTAGCTCGTCGGGAACACTTTTCGCTAGTTTTTCTACTGAAAAATAAACCATGGATGCTTTACAACACATGCCTCAAACAAACAATATAAACTTCAACGGCTAATATTGATCAGAAATTTACAATTATATTTTAAATGAGATAACCAAAATCACAAGAAGATAAATTTACTGCACAATTGCAACACTAAGATCAAACAAATTTCTATTATAAATTGTCCATATATAAGATTGATTTTAATTTATGTTAGCCTAAAATACTAATTCATCTAATTAATACAGGCCACTTTCAGAATGTAGGGTAATATAAAATTTTTAAAAAAGAATTAGTTTTGACCTAGGATATTTAACCTGTCTGAAACTTAAATATTTAATTACCGTTTTTATTTTTTCTACATTGCGAGGACTTTTAAACCCAAAGGACTCTGCACAAATAATAAATCTAAATAATGTACAAGTGTTTATGTGTTTAGGGGCCTATAATGGTAAATTATTCCGTTTATACAGGGTGATTCTGTAAACGCGGATATTATTCAAGGTGAAGTCATATGGGTCAAAGTAAAGAAAATCTTCCTATAAACCTATGTCCTGGAATGATTCTTTTGCCAACTTACCGAAAAAATTTTTTTTACAAAATACTGCATATATCTAGAACGATTGAGTTAAAATGTTGCGCGTTACTGAATGCAATGCATTGTGTATTGAAAACACTCTCAATACGGGGGTCAGCGTGAGAAGCACGCAATGCATTGTGTATTGAAAAACCCAAAATATGGGGGTCGGCGTGCGAAGCACACAATGCATTGTGTATTGAAAACACTCCCAATATGGTGGTTGGCGTGCGGAGCACGCAATGCATTATGTATTAAAAACACTAAAAGTTTCAAAAACGTAGATTAATAATCCATCTATGAGTTTATTGCGTCTTATTCTGTAAAAACGTTCCAACAATCATAGGTCCTAAAATGGACCGATTACCATCCAGCCTCCATTTTGTTTACTTTACTAAATCATTTTTTATCTCTAGAACTGTTTTAATTAACAGTAATCAACTTGTTCCAATAATCCGTTTCAAAATGGCGGCCATTTAAACATTTTAAATGAAAATAGTTGAAAAATGTTAAATTTATACAAAAATCGTCCAGAATAAATGTTTTTATTTAATTTCCTACCTAATGGTATAACTCTCAAAACTTTCGAACAAAGCGTCATTTTAAAGCTACGTCCATTAGTTTGGCGGTCTCAACATCCATTGCAAAAAAGTGTAGGCAATAATTAATTTGCATTCGTTTTAGCCTAAATCATTATACAAATAACTGCATACGTTTTGTTTTGCATTTTCGATTTTCACGATTTGTACATTTGTAAATTCTTTAGAACTCCAGTAGACTATGAGATCATTGCTATGAATAATTCAATACTTACTAATTAGGGAAAACGCTTATGCGAAAAGAAGTTGTCTCTCTTGGTGTTTACAATTTATTTTACCTAACTTTATTTCTATAGGAAATATGAGCTATTGCAGTGACTCTTGTGGTGAGACCTAAGGGCGGGAGTAGTAAATGAGCACCGATCATGGTCCTCAGAACACGTTTTGGGGTGTCATTAAAAACTGTAAGTATATGTATATATGTGTTCGCACTCTAGTGTCCGCATTTTACGTCCAATTTGGTACACACATTGGCTTTCAAGATTGTTTGTATTTGAATGATACTTTTTGGGGTTGTTATGTAAACATTTTAATATATGAGATTTTCTGCATAATTACGATTTTTACACGTCCTTATAGCTTGTCTGGTTCCCCCAAAAGCGATCAATTCCTTGGTACTTGGTTCAAATCCATGATGGGGATTTTACAGAGGGCAAGCTATCATTCCTAGCCTTAGATGACTTACATTCAGAAACTTTCATTTCATCATAATGTTCGGTTTACTGGCACAATACGCTGCTCCCCGTCTTCATTAACTGACAAAAAGTAAAGACTTAAACCATGGCAATGAAAGGATATGGAATTGTTGGTAATTGTAATTTAAAACCAGAAGTGAATGATCCTAAAATACAAATATCCTTGAACGATGTTGTAATGTGTAAAACTGTTTAAAACTAAAAATTGTATTGAATATAATAATAAAACAAATTGGAATCACTTCAACTTCAACATCAAAATTAGTCTCTAGAATAAAACAAAAAGCAATTAAAGTTAGCCGAAGCAGAGAATGAGTCTAAATTCAACGTCGTGTGGGTCGTTGCATTTAGTAGTTTATCCTAAAAATATCTCATTTAATGCTTTCCTACTGTCCATCTGGGCCAACTGTTCCTGCTTTGAACCGATCGACTAATGTGCATTACTTACAGATATAACTACATTCAACATTAAACTGTTATACAAGTTCTTAATAGTATACATCAAGTCTATTTACACGCAGCGTAGGAGGAAAATCCACTGGAACAAAATGTTTGAGTAGGAACATTGTATTAGGGGGTTTAAACTTAGTATCACATTCTACTTAAAATTAAGATTTTATTAATATTTGGTGAAACTTTTCATTGCAGAAATTATTTTAAATATAATGAACAAGAAATAAAATAATACATTTAAACAGACAATACATGTAATAAATAAAACAGTAACAACAAAAAAGAAAGAAATTTACAAACGTAAATGAAGGGTATATTTTACGCACCATTAAAATGGGTATATTTTGAAAATTTTGACTTTTTCTAAAAGTTGTTCTCCAGCCAAAAAAGATTCGAAAAGGTTGCTCACAAAAAAAAGAAAGGGCATCACAGAAGTACAAAAACTACAGGAAGTTACTCAAAAGCAGAGAGATCACAGAAGCGCAAGAGAAAAAAACAAAAGAAGTGTTTACATTTGGAGCAGGGGAGTTTTAATTTTAAAAAAAGACCTTTGGATACTCGCAATCTTTGAATGCAATTTCTCGAAAATCAAGGCTTTTATAACATTTTGTTGAATAAAATCTAAAGTTTTTGAACTATCCTAATGAAATTTTTACCACACCACCTTTATACCATGTACTACTTTTAATGGTATAGTCAACCTTATATACCATCAAATACTATTATTTATTATTTTTTATAATCTTGTTAAACAAATTTGGTTTTACTAAAAGTTAGTTAAAATTGTTTTTTGTTGTGTTACAATGGTTTTTATACCATTAAAAATAAATTACATTATAAAGAACAAGAAAATATTAAATTTGTTTAAAAACTTATAAAACTAAAAAGTTTTTTAAACTTATAAAATATTACCCCCCCCCCCCCCCCCCAACCCCAAAATATGCTTATATACATACATAGATTTAAGTAAAGAAATTGTTTTTTGTCATATTCCAACTATATGTGATATTTAAGGAATTATCAGAGAAAAAGATTAAAAATTATCACAAATTTGAAAATTAGGTTTAATGGAGGCGGATCCCCTTAACTCTGAGAATAAATATTTTCAGAAATCTAAAGAGTTTAATTCTAAACAAAACCTGTAAAAAAATTTTAATAATTATTTGTAATAAAATTTTAAATCTCTATTATTATTAATGAGTTATAAGCTGCAGTTCAGAAAAATAGAAAAGATTATACAATTGCTAATTTATTAATACTTTTGAATATTACACAGTCATTTAGTTACAAACTTTATCATACATTTTTATGAAGGTCTACACCTTTAATTAATTTACAAAGTCTATTTCTTATTATGTTTCATTCCTCGCCTTGCAAATCGATTGTTTGCAATAACAGGTAAACTCGCTGTTGATTCACCTTACTCCAATAACACCACACAAATTTATAGGTCTAACCTGAATCAATTTGAACGATTTGGACCAACAAACATTTAATAATTAACAATGTATATAGTTGTACATAATTAACTTGATTTTGATCTTTTAAAAGACTAAAGCCGGGTTGACACATAATCTATACTATATACAACATACATCATATTTGCTATATTTCATATTTATGACATGCAATTTGGTAAGTAGTCTCCCTGGGGTTTTGGGCGCCAATTCCAAATCTAACCACGAAAAACAACGAACAGTATGAAACATTATTTTTTTCTTCTAACCCAGAACACCTTCAATTTTGAAATTCTGTATACATGGTGTAACTGAACTCTTTGGTCCCCTTTTGTGAATTTGTTCCTGGGATCGAGACAAACATATTTCACAATACAAATATGGGTCTACGGTGCTTATTTTTTCGTCTGTCTGTATGTGTTTTTACAAAATAATTCATATATCTAGAGAATGGTTTGACTGATTTAGTTCAAATAATCACTTAGTTTTTTTGTATTTAAGGATCAAAAGCAGTTTGATAAACAATTTAAAATATGTATTACATTATTTATTTGGAATAACAGCATACGTACCCACCATATCGTTGCGTTTACTTTGTTGGTAAAGGATGCCGGGTTGAACAAACCAAATATTACACATAACTTAAACAAATATCCTTCACCCGATTGTTTTAAGGGTTACACCATCCGATAGGAAATTAAAACGGCTGCAAAAAAGGTATCTTGACATTTTTTGTTAAAATGTACGATTTTTGCGTAATTCAGGTTTAAATTTCAAACAGCCGCCATTTTGAAACGCATGATTGCATATAATCGCTTATTTTTCTTAAAATATGTCCTTGATAGGTTAAATGCCGTGCCACGTTTGAACTAAATCGGTCAAACCGTTCTCTAGATATGAATTATTTAAAACAAAAAACACACATACTGACTGTCAGACGAAAAAGTAAGCACTGTAGACCCATTTTGTAATGTGAAATATGTTTGCCTCGATTCCAGGAACAAATCTACAAAAGGGGACCTGAGAGTTTGGGAACACCCTGTATATCTCTAAGGTTTCCATGTAGTTACGGGGGTTATAAACTAGTCTATTTAACAAAGAAAATCATAGGAAAACCACAAAAGTAAAACATATTAATTCTTTATATATTTAACTTCTCCAACTCACAATGTGTACTGATATGAATTTTGGTAGGTAGAAGTATACATGCAATGGAAGATGATACAAAACCAAAACACCTACACCAACTCGAAATTCTGCGTATATGAACTTTTAAGGTGTTAGGTTCTTACTGCTAAAATTAAGAAGATAAGACCTGAAATTTGGTAGGTAGGGTGTTAGGTGTTCCTCATTGGGTGTAAATACTCATTAAGAAATAGTTTTCACGAATACCATGTCTAATGACGAAAACAGGTATTACACCTAACTTCTTTACTTTTTTTTCATAAGGACTTGAAATTCTGTACATCTGCCTCTTCTGTGTTAGGTCCAAGCGTAGGTAAAAAGTTTTAACAATGATCTATGTAACCACGAACATGAAACCGTAGCGAAACATGGTTATTCCATAAATAGAAAATAAGCCTAGACGTATGGTTAGCCTATCTAAAGCATAAACACGAGATTTTTTTTTGTAGTTTTGCCAAATATACATCGCCCAAAGTAAGGTTTCTGTTCACAAATGAATAAACTAAACAATGTACAAGATGCTATTGGGTTTGCAAAAGTATTTACCTAAATTATTCCTGTGGATTTACAGAATGTAACACACCACTCGTGCGCTACGTAAAGTGGGATTTAAAGATTTATTTTCAACTTAATTAAGCCCTACTATTTAACAACTAAACCTAAGGAAAATTTATTTGTGATTCATAGTGCACCAAAAGTAATAGTTTGATAGGTGAGAGAGGTTTTTAAGCAATTAAAAATGTAAACATAAATAATTGATAGGACTACATGATTTTAATAAAAGACTTTTAAAAGTAAACATTTTGAAGAAAAAAAATATCCTACTTGGTCCCGTTTAAAAATGTTGGCAGTAAAATTACAACATTTTGAAATATGTATTATTATTTACTATTACTGAGTAATTTTATTTTTAAAACCTAAAGTTTCGTTTTGAGTCTTTGTATAAACTCTAACTGTTCGTGTTTTTAGATGCTGTTTTGTTTTTGTTTCAAACCTTCTTGAAAATAATAACTATTTAAATAATTAGATGTTCAATGAGTACTGTGGTGAATTTAAACAATAAGAAACACTGAAGCCCCAACCACAAGTTCGGTGAATAAAACTA
>JAGFPH010013413.1:12435-26605 GCA_018207615.1 Philaenus spumarius
CGCACACTGCACCGACCGGTACGACCGACTGGCACGACAAAAGCAAAACATTTAAGGAGGTGCGCACACTGCACCGACCGGTACGACCGATGAGAATGGATCGGATATATTTTACAAGGTGCTACCATGTGACTGGTAGGAAGAAAAAGTCATTTGTGTACTCAGTCTCGTCGATTGAGGTTGTGTTACCGCTGTTTATTGTATTGTAACAAAGTGCGATAGAAGTTGATGCAGAGTTGATGTGCACTTCTTTTAGAGGAAGAGGAAAAGCAAGAAAATAAACGTCGATTTTTATCTCATAATATTAATACGAAAAAACTTACACTTGGCGAGTACCTCACCATTTTACCAGACCTTTTTCCTTTCTAGTTGAAGATGCCGCAAAATTTGTTGAATACTTCAAGTTGACACGTGGAAAATTGTAATCCCTTCTGTACATTTTGGAATGTAAACTTCAGAAGTTATATAGCCTCATATTATATAGCTCTTGATAATGTTTTACTAAAGAAATAAGTACAGCTACAGTACAGTGGATATCTTGTCTCCACAGTAATCAAAACTCAAATAGCGAATAGTTCCGATCAGGTCGTGGGTACGGTAGTGCACGTTAACTAGAACTACACGGTATGTGTCACGAGACAGCTGCGCAGTAACTCTGAGCTCAGATGACGTCACTGACACCGTATCATGCTTCCCGCCTAGCAGAAGCAGATTGACTTGCACTATTTACGCAAACAACGATTTGCTGGGTTCGTTATGTGTAATTTTTACACAAATATGTGCGTGATGTGTAGTATAGTTTTCTTCTAAACAGTGTATATAATATTTGAAGTTTAAGTGTGTGTATATTTAAGTGTTTTATAACAAAATGCCTTGTTGAGCAGTTGCCGGTTGCACCAATCATACGGATCACGCAAAGAGGTTAGGCATTTTCTTTCATAAATTTCCTAAAGATAAACTACACAAACAGTGGGTATATTTTTGTAAAAGGAAAGATCATTTTAATTCACTTACAACGCGGATTTGCTCTGAGCATTTTTTAACGACAGATTTTGAAAGAGGCTTAAAAAGTGAACTATTAAACAAACCTACATAAAAAACACATTTTAAAACCCAAGACAGTTCCAACACAAAAAATACCAAATGCCACCCCGCCCCCTCACATTATCTCAACGAGCCGAAAATCGTGAATCTAAAAATATTATAAAATCTTTGCTACATGATTCAGCAGACAGTGTAAATATTCAAAACACACCTGATGATCAGGAAACTTATTCTTCCAATTTAAATTTATATGAAAACGACAATAATTTAAAAAAGAAAATAAATTACTTGTAAATAAACTGAACAATGCTAGTGTACTTATATCAAAACTCAAACAATCATTAGAAAAATATGAAAAAATATTTACCGTATTTCAGCAGCAATATGTATTAAAGGGGAAATGTACAAACTGGTCGGCTGATGATGTAGCAAAAGCAGTAACTATCAGATGCATCTCTAAAAAAGGATTATCATATCTAAGGGAAACGTTAAAATATCCCCTCCCAAGCGAGACAACCATAGCAAGGCGGCTTTCTCAATTTTCAACCCCTTCTAGATTTTTAGACATTAGTATGAATATACTTAAAGGTCAAGCTATAATATATGAAGATTTTCATAAGGATGTTGTCATCAGTTTTGACGAAATGAAAGTTAATTCAGACATCTGTTATGATCGTATTGAAGTCAAGTTTAGAGGCCCACATGTGAATGTCCAAGTCATGATTATTCGTAGCCTAACACGGACATGGAAACAGCCGATTACAGGTACAGTAACTGTTTTGTTGTATTTACTATTTGTTATGCTATTGTTATCACTTAATTAAGTAATATTTGCAGAACCGTATGCAGAGAACAACTATCTACAGGAGAAATGACAGATTCATATCTGATTGGAATTCTATGTCTTATGGTGTAACATAGTCCAATATTTGACCTGGAATATTTCCATTTTAGGTTTATTTATTGGGTTTAGGTCATTCATACTATTAATTTCAAACAAATCAACAAAATGTTTCCTTAAATTTTTGTATATGCAAGTACATATTTTTATAATGAATACCTATGAATTTACTGTCGATAAAAAAGGTTTTACTATAAAAAAAATTGCACCTCAAGATTCCTTAGAGTGTAGGATAAAATCCCATGAAAGATTGTATATTTCCCGTTCATCCAATAGTCGTGTAGGGTGATGTTTTCAAGAAGCTTGTCACTGGCGAAATCGAATCGCTGTAAAGATGCCGGGCGTTTCGGTGTCAGTGACGTAATAGCCACCAACGACCTGCGCGTGACACATACCGTCTTGTTCTAGTTAGTAGTTACCGTAAGGTAGTGCTTGCTAACACCGACCGGTACAGTTGGCACTGTACGCCGCGGATTGTCCAAAAGTTCTTTCACTACGACTTTTTTCAAAACTGCGAAAGTGTTTAATCGTCCGTTGACGGTCGGTCGTACCCCCGTTGACGGTCGGTCGTACCCCCGTTGACGGTCGGTCGTACCAGTCCGTGTATAGTGTGCGCACCTCCATAAAGAAACATTCATTTTACTTTTATAAAAAATACCGGTCACCCGTACCAGTCAGTGCAAGCAGCTTAACAGCTATGCAAAAAATTTCAAAACAACAAAAATGACTTACAAAGGCTGAAATTTGTGGTTTGGTTTTTTATTCAATCATTGTGAACAAACATTACCTTTAAAAGCTTTTAATTTGGTGTTCCAAGTGAACTATACGTTGCTATTAAAGTCTGGTCTTTTTCATTTCTTAGACATTTTACATATTAGAAACATTGTATGAAAACCTATTGTTTGGAAGAGAGCAAATAAAAATACAAAATATTGTACGTTTAGGCCACCATTTTGAAACGGAACCAAGTAAGTAATTTTTTTCAAAACATTTGAACATTTAAAATAAACTTTAAAACTGCAAAAAACTAGTGTATCTTTACATTTCAAATTTATATTAAATTACCCCACTTTTCAAAATACGCCCTAAGGGGCACTGAGATTTGAAAAAAATATTTCGTTGTTTCTTTAGGTGCGATTCTAGTTTAAGTTGAAACCAACTCTAACTGACATATTATTAATTTTCTTTTCATCACTCCGTACCGAAAGTAGCTACTTTCGATGTCAGCTGGTAGCAACGAAAACGATCGTTTCCCAAGCTCTAATTTAGAGCAAGGGAAAAACGATCAGCTGATTTTCCCTTGCTCTAAATTTGTTTTCCCTTGTTCTCAATTAGTTTTCCATTTGCCCGCTACGCGCTCTGACGTCGCTTTCAGCATTGTGTGTATTTTTGCGTCGTGATGAAAAGTACCGTTCATAACTTGTACCGAAAGTGATTTTCCGGCACTTGCTCCAATTATTCCCGTACTCGGCTTCGCCTCGTACGTGAAACACACTTTCACATGCTCGGCTTCGCCTCACACGTGAAATTCGATATTCCTGTGTTCGGCTCCGCCTCACACATGAAACTTGGGCGCGCACCGGAAAGTGCCACTTTCGGTACTAGTAATGAAATATACTATTTTCTTTTAGGAAATATCTCGAATACACTCGTTATTTAAAATAAGCAATCGATTGAAAACTGACAGCAATAAATGTGTTTGGGTATAACTTTAATCTTAAGGGCAAATCGTACATTTTTCTATTTTCAGCAGATTCTGATACACCCTATGCTGGAATAAATGCACAGGAATTATGTTTTACTAAACACAGTAAAAATCTGCAATTGATTTAGTTTAATAATTTAATGAAGAATCCTTTAGGCAGTGTTTATTTGAAAACATTCGCAATGAGGGTGAATTTTATTGTTCGATTTCAGATAGATGTACTATCCTAGCCTAAACTAATGTTTTTTTAACATTGTATCATCGGAAAACATTCTTAAATATTCCTTAATTGAATAAAATTTATTAAAGCAGTTATTATCTCAAAACAAAATCAAATCAGTGTCATCTGAGCAAACGATATATATTTTACTTAATTTATTTATAATCATAAAGGCCAGCATTCCCTTTAGTTTATGCTTTAAAACTAACACCTGAGATTACAATGGCGTCTATTTTGTATACTCTCTGACTATTTAGTTATTTTGTTAAACTAATGGACCCAGTCATGTGCACCACCTCCTGTAAAATATATTTATTTCATTTAACGTTAAATTATATTTTCTAAAACTAGAGGGTTCCGCCCCTGTTCTTTTCGCTCACCAAGCACCACGGCTACTCGCAACGAGGCAAATGTAAACATATTATTGTATACTCTGATGTTTTCATGGAAATTAAGATTTATTAATATTGATTAATCCTGACGCATGCACTGTAGGGCCAGAGTTTTTGCGTGAATGACATGAATTTTTATGTAGTAGTGAAACACTTTGTTGCAAGTCAAGGCGTTTAAATTATTTGTAAATACAAGAATTTTTCAATTAGGATCAAACATTTCTGAGACATTCCGTACATCCGTACATAAAATCAAACTTTTACCATTAATATACATGTAATTATTAAATTCTGTTACTTTTTTAGATACATTTTAACTGATTGTTTTATTTAATCAAGATTAATGGCTAGCCCAAAGGACCTTATCATGTCTCGAACATTAATTTACAAAAGAAAAGATTTCGTAACGTCTCATCGGATTACGATTACGAGACTGAGAAAATAATATTTGTTTTGTTTCGATTACATTTCAAATTAATATATCCACAGGTTGAAAATGATGTCCGTCCGAGTTCATCTTTCATCGAGCTCGGTGCAGACTGCCGCAGGATATGTTTTTTAATGAGTTGTAGCGTCCGACAAGTCTTGATTCTTCCCCCTACAGTTTGTTCCAACATTCTTTGCGCATCCCTCTACTCCGTATAACACGTGCAAAGTTATTACTATTCAATAACAATAGTTAACTAGGAAAAGTTTAATATCCGTCATCTCATTCTTCTGAAAAAGCAACTTCCTAGTTCTTGATGAAAGAGAACGTTTTGTATTAGAAACGCAATTTGTATCTGTGCTCTAATTATTAATGGGAATAAGATTTGAAATACTGTACTTTTTACCAGGAACCACTTAACTAACATTCACATTCATAAACTTTTTCAATCGAGTTTAAATTTTAAAAATATTATTCAAGTAATTTCAAATGTTAATAATTATTAGTTTTTGTATTTATTGTTTTAATTTTTTTGAGCGAACTACCCTTCCTATTAAGGACACATTATTCAGAATTCGCTAAGCTTAAAAATGCAGTTAAAGGTTTGGCTAAAAACCAATAAATAAATCCTGTGTAAATATACAGGATGATTTTTCCATTATTGAGATCAACAAAGTATAGGAAGAAAAAAATGAATTTTGAAAATTGAACATTATTTAATGTTACAGCCTACTGTTAGATTCGGTATGGGTGCTACTGATTTTTGGCTTCTACGCATGATTTTAAGACTGTCATCTATATATATAAAAGCCAAATACCACTGACTCACTCATCACGATTTCTCAAAAGCTACCGAACGGATTGGAATGAAATTTGGTATGTAGCTTCCTCTAGGGCCATAGGTGCTCACTAAGAAAGGGTTTGAAAAAATTCGAAATCTTAGGGGGGTTTGGGAGGGTCAAAGTTACTAAATAACGATTTCTCTAAAACCACCAAACGGATTGGAACGAAATTTGGTATGTAGCTTCTTCTAGGGCCATGGGTGCTACTAAGAATTTTAGGGGGTGGGGGGCCGGAGGGTCAAAGTTACTAAAAATCCGCTTAAGACTTTTTTGTTTTTGTTTTGTTAATATTCATTTACTTTGATTTGTCTATCCGTGCAAAGCCGGACCGGGCAGCTAATTTTTATAATTTTTACTTAAACCTACCGTTTCCGAATGACTTGAAATTTTGAATTTAGTTTGCTGAAACAATCTAGTTAGTTGAGGTTAGGAGGTAAAACAACGTCCCTGATGAATAATGAGTAATTGTTTACTAAAAATAACTGATACTTACCTATAGATTAATAATTAAATTACAAGTGAAAAAACATAGACCAAGACCGGGGAGTTGAACCCGGGACCTTCACGTTTCCGTCGTGATGCTCTGCCAACTGAGCTACCCTGATATCTCTAGATATTGGTCGATGTTATCTCACTTGTACGGTTTTACTGCAATTATTGAATTAACAGATTGAATATCTCTTGTATACGACATTGAAAACAATCTCAATTCTTATTTCGCAGCTTACCACTATGGTGTTATTATGAATATTTTTTTCCCGCTTACACACTTCCTCAGCAAGGGATTTAATTAAATTACAAGTGAAAAAACATAGACTGATATCTCCAGATATAGATTAATATTAGCATCGAATGTACAAAACAAAATTAATACCGCAACTTGACAAATATAATGACACAACTGTTTAAATTGTTATAATATTGTTAAAACAACATTATAATAATGAGGTACTAGTCTACCCGGCAATGCTTCGCTATTTCTTGATTTTAATATAATATATAAGTATATTATACTATGTTATATCTGTTACAGCAAAATTAAACACAATCTACTTCAATAAAGTAAATTACAAAATAAACAAACCATGTTATGATAATAAAACATGTGCTGTTATAATCAGCTGATCTGTGCTATTATATCTGTTGAATAAGAACTCCAGATGATAATAATACATGTGCTGTTATAATCAGCTGATCTGTGCTATTCAGTTGATCAGTAAAAACAATTTTAATGAATAGAAAATATTTTAAATTCCATTTTTTAAATATTAAATGAAGGAATAGTAACATTTTTAAGGCAAATGAGCAAATATAGAGTTAACCACCTTTCATTTAACACAAACCGCATGTCAATCGGCCCAATAGAACTCCAGATAGCACTCGGAATAGGCTTAAAAAATTTCCCAATGTTAAATTTCCATAAGAGATTTTAATTTCTGTTTTTAGAAAATTTAGTGGGGTAATAGCTAAAATCAAATGGGCAAATATACAGACAATTACCTTTAATGTATCCACTGCGAGTACATCGGTCCAGTAAAACTCGAGATCTCACTCACATTACAAAAAATCTTTTCAAATTAATATATAGATGGTTGTCATCGCGAGTAAAATAACCTTTAATATCACAAAAGTTGAACCAGTAGGCTATTTATTTGAAAAACTTGGGAGTAATTCAAAATCGCCAATAACATAATATTATAGAGACTAAAAAAGTAGTAAATTTAAGAAAAAGTTAAAGGTACCCTATGTCGTATGTTCTAATGTGGCCATGGGGAGAAACAGGTTGGCATACTTCGATGCCAGTTGGTGGAGCAAGAAAAACTAAAATCATGTTACATTTATCTATGAGAGAATATGTTTCGTACCGGCTTAGGGTTCGAGGAGTAGTTCCCCCTGGCTCTTTTAACCGCATAATCAACATGGGGAAATTATCGCAACAACTTATCGTGGATTACTACTGCCGCACTGAGGGTGACCGTTTAAAATGTATAAGGAATTAGCAGCCCAAATTAAGAGTTGATACATATGCTAAACTGTCTGATGCCTTACATGTCAGAGCAGGGCGAGAAAAATTGAAAGCTGGCAAGATAGTAATTCTGCCATCTTCCTTTACGGGTAGTCCAAGAAATATGGTTCAAAACTACGAGGATGTCATGGCTATGGTCAAAAAATTCGGCAAACCTGACATCTTTTTAACCTTTACATGTAACCCTTCATGGCCAGAAATAACTGAAAATATAAATGACTATGAAACACCAAACAATCGCCCAGACATAACAGTTAGAGTATTTTACTTCAAAGTTAAGAAGCTTCTTCGACTGATAAACCAAGACAAAATATTTGGTAGTGTCAAACCTTTTCTTTATACTTTTGAATTCCAAAAAAGATGTTTACAAATGTACACTTGTTTTTATGGCACGAGGAAGACTGCAAAATCAGAGAAACGACTGATATCGATCGAATAGTCTGTGCTGAAATTCCGAACACCAAGGATAAATAATTGCACGAACTGGTCAAGAACCACATGGTCCATAGTCTCTGTGGCAGTCTAAACCAACATTCTGTTTGTATGGTTGACGGTCAATGCAAAAAAGATTTCCCAAAACAGTTTGCTCCCGAAACTGTTGATAACCTGAACGAATATCCAATTTATAGAAGAAGGAATGACTGAAAAACAATTGTAAAAAAAGTTAAAGGTGGTAACGTAGAGGTGGACAACTGATTCATCGTACCTTACTACCCATTCCTTTTGCAGTATTTTGAAGCACACATCAATGCAGAAATATGTTTAAGTGTTCGAAGTATTAAATATATACGTGAATATGTGTATAAAGGGTACGACTGCGCTAATGTACAGATAGTTGCTGCTGATGGAACTATTCATCATGATGAAGTATCTGCTTTCATTAACACCAGATATGTGAAGCTACTTTCAGAATATTTTCATATTCCATGCATGACCAGTCCCACTGCGTAGTCCGGCTACCTGTCCATTTACCAAATGAACAACATGTTTATTTTAATGAAGATAAAGCTGCTGATGCTCTTCTCAGAGCGGAACTGAATAAGACAGAATTAATGGGGTAGTTTCTCTACGGAAAATAGATCCCCATATATTTATCCCGAGACTCCTGTGCGTTATTATTGGGACAGGGAAAAGCATATTTGGAAGAAGAGGTCAAAACCATTAAAGTAATTGGACGGATGTACAGTATTTCTCCAAATGAAGTTCAACGATCATCTACGATTATTACTGCTCCATCAAATAGGTGCCACCAGCTTTGACAACCTCAAAACCTTCAACGTTAAAATTTATTCATCATTTCAAGAAGCAGCGTTTGAAAGAGATTTACTACAAAACGATAATGAATGGAATAGCTGCTTAGTGAAAGCTTCTTCCTTGTAAATGCCTTCTCGGATAAGAGAACTATTTTCATATATTTGTGTTTTCCAACGCCCCTCAAACATCCTTAACCTATGGGAAGACTTCAAAGATTTCTTTTGTCTCCATTTTGAAAAAGAACAAGCATACCAAATGAGTCTTAGAGGTATACAAGACACATTAAATTGTAATGGTTAGCCTCTCTATGTTCAACCTGCCGACCATTAACACAACAGTGACATCAAAAACCAATATAAATCCAAATCTTGATTTTGACACAATGTTGGAAAAAGCCAATCACGAAAAAACCGTAATTATCAATGAAATTTTAACTGCTCTGCAGCAAGGAACAAACACAAACTGTAATGCTCATTTTATAGAAGGTCCGGGTGGGGCAGGTTAAATTTTTGTTTATAAATGTCTGATTCAAAAGTGTTTCAATTTCGGTTTGGAGGTAATTTCAGAGGCTTGGACCGCGATTGCAGCTATGCTTTTGCCAAACTGTACATAGTAAATTCAAGCTACCATTAAATTTAAACGAAACTTTTGTGTCGTCGATAAAACTTAATGGCAAAGGAGCTGACGAAATTAAAAAATCTAAGTTAATAATTTGGAATGAAGCTTCAATGGCCAACATACATTCATTAGCATGTATTGATCGACTACTTCGAGACGTAATGGTCAATGACATTCCTTTTAGTGCTAAAGTTATTGTTCTAGGAGGAGATTTTAGACAGGTCTCACCAATGGTACTACATGCTACAGGACAAAAAATTGTACAATATTGCATTAAGTTCTCCCCTCTTTGGCCAAAATTCAAAATTTTAAGTTACATCAAAATATGCGAGCAAAAACAGAAGAACAGATGTTTGCTGTTTTCTATTGAGTGTTGACAATGGAGAATATCCAACTTCAAAAAATTCATCTGGTTTGAAATTAATCAGTCTTTTTCATTGTATTATTGCATGGAAAGATATAGTGACAGAAGTTTTTGGTGATAAATTTACCTCTATAAATGAAGTAAAATGATTTTCTAGATTTGCAATCATTGCACCAAAAAACGATCACTGCAATGACATAAAGTTTTAAATCTTATAACTGGAGAATCAAGAACCTACACAATTGAGAAAAATTTAATAATTACTGAAAATGAGGTAGAAATTCTTTAGTTCCCCACAGAATTTTGAATAGTCTTGAACTCAGTGGACTACCTCCTCACAGTTTAACATTAAAAGCGGGCGCAATTGTGATACTTCTAAGAAATATAAATGTCAAACAGGGTCTTTTGAATGGAACTCGTTTAATTAAAAAAAAAAATGAATGAAAACAATTTAGAATTAGAATTTATTGATGGTGTTAAAGTGGGAGAAACAGTTTTATTTCCAAGAGTAGATCTAATACCTTTTGATGCGACTCTTCCTTTCAAATTCAAAAGAAAGCAGTTTCCAGTAAGGCTGACATTTTGCTTGACGATAAATAAAGCGCAGGGAGAAACATTAGATCGAGTCGGAATTTACCTTCCTCAGCCTGTTTTTAAGCATGTGCAATAATTGTATGTTGCAATATCCAGAGTACGTTCATTTGAACACTTGACCGTTGAAATTATTCCTAAAAGTAGTGAAACTCTTAATGTTGTTTTTAAAGAAAGACCCAGTACAATGTAAAAATATATTTTTCTATAAGCAACTGTTTTTTTTTTTTTTTTTTTGTAATTAATCTTAAATAAAAATAAATTTATGACGTCGAATTTCGATAGGCACCACCTGGTATTGATAATATCTCGTAAAAAATTTTAACACAGGGGTTTCTCATGCTCGCTATGTATGTTAATATGTATGTTGATAAAAGTTTAAAAAATTCAAAATGGCTGACTGATAATGGCATGAATTTCAAATATTAAAGTGCTATTTTTTAAGTTTTTTTTTACTTTTAACGTAAAAGACGTTAATCAAAATGAGTTTCGTAAATAATTATTTACACATTTTCAATTTTTCACTTTTTCCAAAATTTATTTTAGTACTAAATATAAAAAAATTAGAATAACTTTTTAATTTGGCGTTTTAATGTCGCTGATCATGAATCAGTTGAGAAAATTGGAAAATTCAGAATGGCTGATTGAAAATTGCGCGAATGTTAAATACACTACATAAATAATATTTCTGTACTTGCTTTTTATTTTTTACTGTTGCCAAGAAGAAATAGCGTGTTACTAAAAAAAATAAATACATGTATTATTTTGTACAAGTTTTTCTTTGGAATTCGGCTTATTTTCTAATGTAGATAAAGTGACTTTATAACAAAAATTATTAAATATTTTATAGAATATGAATTAGTTATAATGTATTTCAAAGGTAACTGACAAAGAAACATTTTTATTTAAAAAATAAATATTTATTTTACTTTACAGTGCCTGTATTTCTGGACGACAAATTATATTTTACACGGTTTTGCAGGAGGTTCATCGTCAGAAGATTCTTCACTGCTGATATTGTAGTTGTACTCAGGCCCATCGTCTTTTTCTGCATCCATGAAACATAGTGCATGTTTCAGTTACTTCAGGTTCAGCTGTCGGAATTTCTGGTAGTGCAAATTCTTGTATGATCTCGCTATGTGACATTCCCCTTGCATGTTTTGCAAAAGCTCCAATTAAAAAGTTATTCAATTTTGTATGTACCATGTATATTTAACCCTCTAATAAAGTTCAAAATTGCATGTATTTGCCTTGAAAAGGATGTGAAGTGGCAAGAGAGAAGAGTTAAATTCCGAAAAAAATTTAATTTATAAAATTTTATTTACAAAACTCATTTTGATTTACTTTTTTTACGTTTTAAGTAAAAGAACAAAATAAAAAATAGCATTTCGATATTTGAAGTTCGCGCCATTTTCAGTCAGACATTTAGAATTTTCAAATTTTATCAGCGGATTCATGATCAGACACCATAAAAACCCCCAATTTTAATTTTTTTCCGAGACATCGATATTAAAATGTTTCTAAAATGTTAGTTTCTATGCACTTCTGGATACAATTGTGGCCTAAAAATTGCATAAAAGTGCATTTTAATATATGTTCGGGGCTACCAAATATTCGGGCTACAATTTTCTTGTTATATACACCTAAAACAAGAGCACTAAGCAAAATGTTTAATGGAAAGAAAACTTACCAAAAATCGTAATTGTTTTATATTTCTAACGGACTATTAGCTATATTATTGCTACACCTTTATTTTAAACAATCTATGTATATAAAATCGAAATACCACTGACTCACTGATGATCACTGTATCTCAAAAACGACAAAACATATTAACTTGAGACTTAACATAGTGGTTTCCCTTATGCTCTAGATGTGCAATAAGACGGGATTTAAAAATATTTTGCGTTTAAGGTTATTAAAACGTAAAAAGCGTTAGAAATATAGATAAAAGTCAGATTCCACTGACTCACATTGTTTACAATGAGTTTCTTTAAATAAGCATATAAAAAGGCTGTCCTTTGACAGGTATTAATAAAACTAAAAGATAAATATTTTATACACTTAAGCTAAGAAAGTAGTACATAGTGTAAATAGCGTATTAACAAAGAGTAAATACGGGATGCCTTTGAAATTGATTTTTTTTTTATCGAGCTTAACCCGTAGCGAAGCATGGGCACCCATCTAGTATAAAATATAAAGCAAAATTGCATGAAATAATAAGATATGAAGGAAGAAAGTGGTTTGGAACGCAGGAGTCACAGACTTTGATTGATTTCTGAAATACAGCTAACAACAACAACCCAGTATTGTGCATCATACTCTGGCGCTGCCAAGAGAGTTTACGTCATTAGAGAGTAACAACTGTCTGTACTGGCATAGAGCTCATTTGCACCAAAATTTACATTCTTTTCTAAAAATATTAATAAGAAATAACAGTATTAGTTTGAAGTAATTGTCTCTTCATGTTTAGTGTGCATTTTATCTTGTCTTCATCTGGTGCTTCATTTAGTAGGCTACACGTATGACGTGTTTAGTTACATGTGTGTGTTTGTATGTTTGAAGAAGTGTATGAATATAAGTAAACAAATTGTATAGGTGACTTGATTGACGGCACGCGTGGCATGGACGTGTGCCAACAAGGAGCTGCCAACATCAAAACTTGGTCTCGTTTAATTTTGTGTTGTGTCGAATCCCAAAGCAATCCTGACAAAATTATTGCGAACGGAAGAGATGAATAAATCAAACGTGGAATGTAACCTTAAAATTGTGTATAGTTCGATCTAAGGTGTTGATACAGTAGGCCATGAACAGCCGAACAGCTGACACGAATCATGTAAACACATCGCTTGTCTCCTAAATACTTATATGTCTTTACATTTTGGTTATTAGGTTTGTTTAAGTTTTTACAAATTCTTATCTGCAATATTATTATAAAAAGTGGTCAACTTTGCTTACATGTTCGTTTGTTTGTGAGGATGTATGGAGGTTATCTCTTAATTATTGAACCTATTTGAGAAAAGATTTGTCAGTTATGGATAATTTACACTTTTCTTAGTTACAAAGATTTATTAGTTTTATAGAAAATTAATTGTAGAAATTAATAAAAAAGTTAAAATAGTTGCAACTGCTGTGACAACGAATTAGTATTGATATATTATAGGAAGCTTAATGGATTAGTTTCAAAATAGGTTTATTAACAATTGAAAAAAAATGTTGCCCAGCTGTTTACCTTTAACTTATAAATTAAAAGTCCAGTGTTCCATAATGTAAAAATTTTCCTTTATCGTTAGTTAAGTTTTAATTTATTAAAACAATGACAAAAATAATCATTACAATTCTTCATTATAAAATAGGTACATAAAAACAAATTAAATGGCTTGAGCCGTCATAGAAACACACAATTACTAACTTTACTACTCATAATGTTTATACTTTCTATAAATCATACCCAAAGAGTACTTAACTTAGGCACAATAACAAAAATTAAAGAAATAAAATATAACTTGTTACTTCGGCTCGCATTAGAATGCCGAAGTATTGAAATCTGTGCCGATAATTTTTTGTGTGTCTATTTTTCTATAAACACGATGTAAGCACTCACAGGATAGAAGTTGTAGAAAACTTCTGGTGGTAACAAAATCTTCGTAACGTTTTATATATTTTTGGATACGGGAAAACCTATTTTGACAGTTAAAAAGTCGGACCGCTTTGGGGTCAGTTTTGTGGGTCAAATTTGTTTTAATTCAGTGGGCTATCGTTTTATATGTTTTTGAGTACGAGAAA
>JAGFPH010013414.1:7956-18562 GCA_018207615.1 Philaenus spumarius
ATGACCCTTGGCAGTTTTATTGCACAGTCGTGTTGTCGCTTTACCAATATTTATACATCATTTTAAAGATAAATAAATAAGGAAGTTTTTTTATGTAATTGAACATAAGAATACGAAAAATTTAACTGATTTAATTGAGCCTTAAAATTTAAAGGAAAAAGTCAGTAACTATAATTTTTAACTTTTAAGTTATTTAAAAAAAACATGGTATAAGGAATTATTATTTGGGTACCATGTTTAATTTATAGGAAATTTAATGCTCTTTCAAATGGTATTACTTTCCATGTCATAACTACATTAGTGTGGTTTTAATCATCAAAATAATAGCACCAAGTCGTGTAATTTAAAAAACATTATAAAATACGCCATGACAGCTAAACGGTTCAGGTCAGATAAAGGCTTATATACATTTGTTTGTTCTTTTCGATATGTAGAATCAACTGTTAAAATTATTGTAGTCAGTAGTCACTCACCTGTATATTCCGTAAAATAAACACAATTATTTTCTTCTTTGTTTTAGATAATAAGGCAAGAAGAAGCGACGGGCAATCATCGCATCGCTTGGAAATCAAGTTATTTCTACTACACAAAAACCATGGTCTTCGACTGGATTCGAACTTAAACATTGGACTCAGGTACGCTGACCGTATTTACCCCGTCTCTCTTCTCTTTTGCACGCATGTAAACATACGTTAGTAACAAAGTCTTGTAAGTAACAAAGCAACGAAGACAATTAAAAGAACTCTGATCGACGGATTATGTAGTATTGACGCCAACTTCTGCGAATTTATTTATTGGGTAATAAAATGTTCGGTCAAGGTTGGGAAATAAACGAGTGGAAACAGGAAATTAAAAGAAACCGATAAACCTACATCCAGTGCAAAGTTTATAGTATATAGTTGCGAATCTTGAAACAAATTGTTAGAACATGTTTTATTTTAGTTAAACGAAAGTTTGACTGTAGGTCACGCACTGTAAGTTATAGCACTTTTCCAAGATTTGTAATTGTATTTATTAGCGAATTTCCATAGGAAAATTGAGCTATTGTAGTGGCCCTTATGGTAAGACCCAAGGTCGGGAGTAGCAAATGAGCACCGATCATGGTCTCCAGAACACCGTTGTGGGGTCTCATTAAAACATATATAAGTTCGCACTCAAACGGCGGCCATTTACGTCCGATTTGCACACACGTTGGTTTTCTAAGCCGCTCGGACAAGTTTGTTAGGGGAAAAAAAGTCCAGAAGCACGTTCTTTGAACGGAAGTAAAAATTTGTTGAAATTTTTCGTACTAGAAAGAAACTTTTTTGGGGTATATACAAAATCTATATATATAAAAGCCAAATACCACTCACTCACTCACTGACTCATCGCGAAATCTCAAAAACTACTGAACGGATTGGAACGAAATTTGGTAAGTAGCTTCCTTTAGGACCGTAGGTGCTGACTAAGAAAGGGGTTTAAAAAAAAATCGAAATTTTAGGGGTAGTTTGGGGGGGATCAAAGTTATTAAATCACGATTTCTCTAAAGCTACTGAACGGATTGGAATGAAATTTGGTATGTAGCTTCCTCTAGGGCCGTAGGTGCTGGCTAAGAAAGGGTTTTAAAAAATTCGAAATCTTAGGAGGGGGGTCTCGCCATAAGAATCTCAGCAATAGCTCATATTTCTTGTGGAAATTTGCTAATAAGGCTGTTAAAATACGATTTTCTACAATTTCCTTTTAGTTGTTTTTTCTATCCCTTAAGGCTGATTAGGAATTAAAAGTAGTAGTTTGTCGAAATACGTGAGACGAAAATTAGCTTTTATTTCCTTAAATTGTCGATTTTTGAAAGCGAATTACCTCGAAGTATAACAAAAGCGAAAAAATATAATATATGAAAAATGAATATAAACATTCTTGAAGGAAATGTCGTCAACTTTTAATTTTGAATAGCACAAACTTTTCTGTAACGTGCACCGTTTTCGAGATAAGTGAAAACAAGAAAAAGTTGTCATTTCCACCCCCCTCCCGCTATAAATCGGCGGTTAGGGGCGGGGACGTTTAGTATGTTTACCTCTTAAGTACCGCTAAGAAATTCCCAAATGCTTCCCCTCCTCCCTACACCCCCTTTTAGTCATTCATTGACTGGACTAAGACACGCAAGTGTAAATAGCACAAAGGTCGGGAAACTTAAGAAAATGAAAGTGTCCAAAGACAACCTCAGACCAGCGTAACGTGAATAACGTCCATACGGGTCGTTTTGGATTGCAGCAAGCGTGACCGACGGTTGTTTAAATCGCTACTGAGGTACGTTAAAAAGTACACATTAGTCTTTAATCTATAATTTGAACCTTCGCGCCAAAACCCTGTGGTTATAACGATCAGCATACCGCTTTTGACAAAAGAATCCTGCTCTTGAACCCTGCACCACTGAAGGAGGGGGGGGGGGGCAAATATTATGTCATGTTATTACTGTATTAATTGATTGACTAGGCAATTGAATCATGTACAAAATGTGTGTTTGCTTTTACGGAATGTTGAAATCACTATATCTTACTGGATAAAATAGCTCGGGGAGTTTATTAAGTTAGTTTTGACGTCATCTACCGTCCCGCCCGCCAAAAATCACCACTCGACGAGCGACCATGAACACTGTTTACGCGACAGAACAAGTTCGGGTTTTCATTCTTCTCTAACTCGTCCCCCTGGAGGTCATCACTGTTGATTTTATGTGCATCCATTCTCGAGGGGCTTCAGAGAACGTGCACCAAATGTTAACTCTTGGCACCATCATGTGCCGAAGTACTGGAAGTTGCGCCGAAGAAGTGCCTTTTGTGCAATTTGTACCAACCCCGCAGAAATTGGGGTAGGTTAGAGAAGGGGAAATTTGGCACAATCGTTCACTCTCCTAGGAAGTGGTCGAAATCTGAACCTAATCGGTTCTGTAGAAGTCGAGTTACACTGATTAATTAAAGTTATGACACCACGGTTTTGGTGTAAATGTTAAAACAACACCTTTTATTTTAGTTCTATGTTAGAAAATAGATGCCGTAAAAGTAGTTTGAAACTTTTCTTTTGCCGCTATTTTGATACAAATCAAATGTTGAAGTAGTTGTTATTAGAAATAATAAACTGTACCAGGAACTGGCACATACTTTCTCACAAACATATTATAATGGAATTATTAAAAAGATTCACTGTGACTTGTAGGGTGTGGTAGGAGAGGTGATTTTTTATCAAAGTTGGAGATTAACTAATAAATATTATTATTATTATCAAGAGAGAAAACTATTCGATCGATTTCGAACAAATTTGTCAATTAGAAACATGTCAATTAGGCCTTTATAGATGCACGAAAAAAGGTTTTGAAAAACAATCCCCTTTATGGCCAAAAAACCCCAAAAAATCAGTTATTATTATTATTAGCTAAACGAGAATTTTTAGAAATATGCGGTTTTTTTGCATATGATTTGGAACATTAAAGGCTACAAATAAGCCAAATTTTATCAAAATCGTTGAGCCGTTTAAAAAAATAAATTTATAACTGATTTTTTGGGTTTTTTTTGCTAAAAAGGGGGTTGTTTTCAAAAATTTTCAAAATCGTGTTTCGTGCATCTATACAGGCCTACGTGTCTGGTGCAACTTTGTTTGAAATCGATCGAATAGTTTTCGCTCTAGCTTTGAATACATACAGACAGACATTTTGTACAAACCACTTTTTTGAACTCAGGGGGTCCCAAAACGGATATTTCCACAAAAATCTCAACATCGATTTTTTTGCGATCACTGTACTTTCTCTATACTATAGTATAGTGAGAAAGTAAAAAGTGTTCCGGAATTATTACCAAACAAAGCCTTAAACAAAATACCCTCACTTATTATTGATTTGCTTGTTTTTATTGCTTCTGATTTACAAAAATTATTATTGAATTCTTACAAATAAAATAATATTTTTAAAAACTAAACAAAAATAACCTGCTCGCTAAAATTTACAGAAACAATAAAGGAAACCTGTGTTGGGTGGGTCCTCAACTTCCTCTCCCGGCAGGGTTTTATTTCCTCTTCCTTCTTCATGGAATCCTCGATGGTATCAGAACTACCCATAAAACTATCAGAGCAAATAATGTGATATACCCCTAAAAACAACCCTTTTGTAAACATTTGCTTGCTAAGAAAACCTCGTCGGCTGAAAAAAGGATTGATATGAATGCAATCCGCCAAAGTAGCATGTTTGACAGTTCGCTCCTCGTTCTTAGATGTACAAATAGTTAACCTATTGCGTGTGACAGCAAGCTTTATTATGCCTCGCTTAATTTACATTAGTGATTATGAATTACTTGTACCAATGTGTAAACAAATTATGTGAATTAAGTAATTTATTAAATATATAACAAATTTCAAATTAAAGTGTAAGATATGGTAAAGCTAGCTTTCTCTTGTGAAGTGTATTTATTTATGAAACATTAATTTTACTTACTATACTATAGTATAGAGAAAGTATAGTGATTGCAAAAAAATAGATGTTGAGATTTTTGTGGAAATATCCGTTTTGGAACCCCCTGATTCCAAAAAAGTCGTTTTTACAAAATGTCTGTCTGTATATGTATGTATGTATGTATGTTGTATACAAATCTAGAGCGAAAACTATTCGATCGATTTCAAACAAATTTGCACCAGACATGTCAAGTAAGCCTGTATAGATGCAAGAAAAACGGTGTTGACAAATTTTGAAAAACAACCCCCTTTTTGGCAAAAACACCCCAAAAAAATCAGTTATTATTTTTTTATAAAAAAACGACTCTAACGATTTTGATAAAATTTGGCTTATTTGTAGCCTTTAATGTTCCCTATAATATGCACACAAAAAACGCATCTTTCTAAAAATTAACGTTTAGCTAATAATAATAACTTATTTTGGGGGTTTTTTTGGCCATAAACGGGGCTGTTTTTCAAAATTTGTCAAAACCTTTTTTCGTGCATCTATACAGACCTAATTGACGTGTTTGGTGCAAATTTGTTCGAAATAGATCCAATAGCTTTATTTCTAGCTAGTAATAATAATATGTATTAGTTAATCTCCTACTTTAATAAAAAATTACCTCTCCTACCCCACCTTACAATTTACAGTGAATCTGTTTAATAATTTAAATATGTTTGTGAGAAAGTATGTGCCAGTTCCTGGTACCGTTTATTTAACTAATTTTACTTTCTCACTATATAGGCCAGTCGGTAGGGGTAATTTTAGACCAAAAGTTCCAGTAATTTACAATACGGCTGATTTTTTTTATAAGTACATTAAAGTATGTAGACTAACATAAAAAAAAGTTTACCAGTCTATCGATTTCCCAAAGTCGAAAAAAATCGATTATCATTTTTTTTCCGATTATTCTTAATATTTCGAGCTGGGATGAAGATAGGGAAAAATAAAAAATATTACCGTGTAGGGGAAGTATTTTTCAATAAAAAAGCTGGAGCCGATTAAAATTAGTTCGTGTGTCCGGTACTCCTAAAATCGAGAAACCCATTGATAAGTCAAGTGGCTCTAGATCGGGTAATTTTCAAGATAACAAGCTGAGACTCACCATAAATGTTTAAAATATATATTTTAACTCCTATGTCAAGTTTCAATTGGATATATTAAAATTCGGCCAATTTAGAATGACAACGCTTCATATATGAATGAGATTTCAATTTATAGTGATTTCCCCTGCTGCAAAATACCTACCTGCATTATCGATTTTTTCCAGACAAACCATTGCTCGGAGGAAATAAATACATACGACCTTTTTTATTGAAAAATACCACCCCTACATGGTTTTATTTTTTATTTTTCTCTATCTTTATCCCAGCTCGAAATATTAAGGATAATCGAAAAAAAAATGATAATCGATTTCTTTTTCGATTTTGGGAAATCGATAGACTGGTAAACTTTTTTTATGTTAATCTACATACTTTAAGGTACTTATTAAAAATAAATCAGCCGTATTGCAAATTACTGGTAGTTTTAACCTATACCGACTGGGCTAATACTATAGTATAGAGAAAGTATAGTATGATCTCAAAAAAAATCGATGTTGAGGTTTGTGTAGAAATATCCGTTTTGGGGCCCCCTGAGTCCAAAAAAGTGTTTTTACAAAATGTCTGTCTGTATGTATACAAAGCTAGAGCGAAATTATTCGATCGATTTGGAACAAATTTGCACCAAACATGTCAATTAGGCCTATATAGATGCAAAAAAGGGTTTTGAAAAGTTTTTAAAAACAACCCCCTTTTTGGCCAAAAAATCAGTTATTATTTTTTATAAAAAAACGGCTCTAACGATTTTGATCAAATTTGGCTTATTTGTAGCCCTTAATGTACCCTACTATATGCAGAAAACCGTATCTTCCTAAACATTCTTGTTTAGCTAATAATAATAATAACTGATTTTTGGGGGTTGTTTGGCCTAAAAGGGGGTTGTTTTTCAAAATTGTTCAATACCTTATTTCGTGCATCTATATATAATAGACGTGTTTTGTGCAAATTTGTTCGAAATCGATGGAATAATTTTCTCTCTAGCTAATAATAATAATATTTATTAGTTAATCTAATACTTTAATATCACCTCTCTTACTCCACCTACAATTATGAAGTCACAGTGAATCTGTTTAATAATTTAAATATGTTTGTGAGAAAGTATGTGCCAGTTCCTGGTACCGTTTATTACATTTAAATTATAACCGACTATATATTTAGACCAATACACCACTCATGTGGATTTCTTCGCAACCATCGAAAACCACTTTTAGTCAGAATTATTGCATGTTCTCAGTTTTCCTTGACTCAATGGTAAAAAGTGACATACCGTCGGATTTATCCTTAAATTGTCTACATTTTTACTCTCTCACCCCTATACGTAGTATATGGAGACAGTATTGTTTTCGTCAAAATTTTTGAATTTGAATTTTTAATGGAATTATCTGTTTTTGTGCTCCATGAACCCCAAAAAAAATTTTAGTGGAATTACTGTGTTGGTGCTCCCTGAACCCAAAAATATTTTTAGTGGAATTATTTTTTTTCGTGCTCCTTGAACCCAAAAATGTGTTTTTTTTTTGTGATGTCTGTCCGTGTGTCTGTTAGGATGTGTACAGAGCTGGATACCATACCAACGGTCCAATTATTATGAAATTTTGTACGTAGGTTGAATATCTCCAGGCGTTTTTTCCCATTTTTTGCAAATTTTTGATTTTTAAGGGGTTTTACCCCCCAAAATGGCCAAAAACCGAGAAAAATCAAAATTTCTCAAAAATGGTTCTATCGATTTTGATAAAATTTGGCTTATTTGTAGCCCTTAATGTACCCTACCATATCCAAAAAACCGCATCTTTCTAAAAATTCTCGTTTAGGGAATAATAATAACTGATGTGTGGGGGATTTTGGCCAATAAGGGTTTTTTTTCAAATAAATAAATATTGAACTTGACTTGTGAGAAGATATACTTGATAGAATAAACTTAGAGCACAAAGTCTCACTACGTTTGAGATAAAATAACTACTTATAGTTTGACTATTGTAGCTCGTGCATCACTGAAGATGGCGACTTTGTCGTTGAAACGCGTTTGAGTTAATAAACGTATTAGTTGTGAGATTTTGTGTTCTAAGTTTATTCTATTAGGTTGTTTTTCAAAACCTTGTTTCGTGCATCTATACAGGCCTAATTGACATGTTTGGTGAAAATTTGTTCGAAATCGATGGAATAGTTTTAATAATAATAATATTTATTAGTTACTCTAGTACTTTAATGTGTGTGTCCCCCACTCCTACTTTAAGACAATTATGTATCACAGTGAATCTGTTTAATAATTTAAATATGTTTTGAAAGTATGTGCCAGTTTCTGGTATACCGTTTATTTCCAATCTTAACATTTTTTCGTAAAGTCTTAAGTTTCTTAGATATTCAAATTTGAAAAGTTTGAACCGCCGCCATCTTGAAACGGATTACATTTTGCACATTTCTGTGAACAAATGTGATACTCTTTCGCGCAGAGTTTCATGTATTGATCTTAAACCATTCATGAGGTAATAAATTGGTTTTAAACACAGAGTTAAGGTAGAACCCAATCACTCTCCCCTGCTCGCTTTGCTCGCCAATCCCGGCGTCGACTCATAGTGAAGCAAATGCTAACTCGTAGTTCGGCCCTCGGGCTTCCGAGTAATTTTGTCTCCTCGTCCCTACTTACCGTTGTAAAGAAAGTTTAGTACCCGCCGCATCTTTCACGTATAACGCCTTGACGCAGGCTATAAACATAGATCATGAATAATAAATAGATCTTGCATCCATACTGGGGCTGTGTGCCGAAAAAAAGGTTGTTGCGAAAATAGTACATGATCGCGCCGCGAGGTAGCGCTAGCATTGGTAGCATTGGTGTTTCATACAGCTTCCGTCGTTTCCCCAATAGATAACGCCACTATCGTCGAATTTCCAGTGGAACAAAATATTGCATTTGATCGGAGTTCTATTAGGTTATCCAAATACAATGCTATAACCGCCTAAAATTTAAATCCCGAGAACCAGGTCATTCCCCCTTATCGTGATCGTGCAAGTGTTGTAAAACCGTAAAATTATTTAATAACTTCCATTAACCTTTGCCTCGGGGTCACTCAACTGTCAATGGAGACTCGGTTATCTCGTCTTTAACACTTCCTACATCTCCTACTGTCACGTGATCGCTGTCTGACATGTTTGGCTACGCGTTGTTTCTACGAGTACAAGTAGAAAATAAAAATAATTTGCATTCTACAAATAAGGCGTAGAAAACAAACGTACTTACAAAAACAGAAACAAGGCAACCTTAGTGCTGCAGTAAATACAAACTTGATTGGATACAACTGTTTATACGTGACTCAGAATACCCTTTAACGAAAACCATACAGGGAATTATAAACTCAACTAAACTGGGCAACAGAGAACTTAATTGAAATATATGTTCTTTACAATTTTAAATAAATACACATCCCTAACAGTAGTTAAATCCTTATATATAGTACGTGAAGCAGTTTTTTGTGAACACAACTCCTCCCTTATTTCTGGACCAAATTTAAACGTTTGAGTTGTCAAAAAATTCGTCTCATTTCGAAGTTTTGCAATAAGGTTTTAGATGTCAAACATTCTTATCCTAAATGGCGTGAGCTAATCTCAAGGTCGGGGTTTTCCCACAAGATTAACGTGGAACGAATTTAAAAACCATTTCTATACAAAACAGCTGTTTATAATAAGAAATAAACTGATCCAGGTGCTTTCGTGACTGTAAATAATGATGTTTATAGTAAATTAAACACAATTTTAGGTTAGGCCTAGTTTGACGAAACAACTTCTTGAATGTATTTACATTCATGACCATAGCAACCAATTGAATAAAATAACAGATAAAACAATTGATTCGGATATCCAGCTTTTAGTACAAAATAATATTTTAAGTTACGCCTATACTGAACCAACACGTGTTTCAACACACACAAACCAATAAAAACTTGCTTTGAGGAATTAAAAAATAAGAAAAAACTATGTTACATCCTAATTAAAAGTAAATAATTCGACCACGCAGCTGGACCGCTGACGTGAGTTGAGCAAATTTCCAAAATTAAGTTTATATGCCTATGTTTTACGGTTTCAAGTTTCAACCAACAATTTGGGAAATAGGTCTAGTTACGAAGGCGTTGAACAGCTGTCTGTGTGCACGCAATGTATTGTTTGCGCCTAGTGGCCTCGCGAGTTTGCACCACTTGGCTTCGAACCGGGTACTTTTATGGTATTTAACGTTTTGATCGATTTTGGGAGAACCAAGCAAGCTATAAGGTCGCGTAAAAAACAAAATGTGCAGAATAACATCCTACATTTATACTACATATATATTTTTAGAAAAAACTCTAAAATAATTTCATTTTCGTAGTAACAATCTCGAAAAAAAGTTACTTCCTATCAAAAAACGTACTTCTGGTTGTTGGATTGTTTTGGCTAACGAACTCCGAGTGACATAGACAACCAACATGTGTACCAAATTTGAACCAAATCGGACTTAAAATGCGGCAGCTAGAGTACGAACACATAGCCTACATCCCCAAAACACATATTTTTAATGACACCCCAAAACGTGTTCTGGTGATCATGATGGGTGCTCACTTGCTACTCCTGACCTTGGGTCTTACCATAAGGGCCACTGCAATAGCTCATTTTTCCTATGGAAATTCCCTAATAATTTTACGTTAAAATGTACCTACATTGATTCCAAAACTAACAAACGGATAAAAAACTTTCATGTGGATAAAAAACTTAACATTATTTTAGGTTAGGCTTCTACTGAACCAAAACACGTTTATTGAAAGCATTTATATTTATTACCATATCAACCAACTTGGTACATTTAGAATCAGTCTATCATTCTTCATAACAGCTTTTTTAGATTAGGTTAACAAAATAAAAGCAAACACAAAAGAAAAGTACTTACTGTTCTATAATTCAAATATCTGTTCTTTCATATTATAAATAAAACAGCTGATTTGGATAAAAAAACATAATTTTATGTTAGGCCTATATAATATTGGACCAAAACATGTTTCTTGAAAGCATTTACATTTATTACTAGAGAAAC
>JAGFPH010013415.1:148-26602 GCA_018207615.1 Philaenus spumarius
TTCTTAGTAAGCACCTATGGCCCTAGAGGAAGCTACATACCAAATTTTACTCCAATCCGTTCGGTAGTTTTGAAGAAATCGTTTTTTAATAACTTTGATCCCCCCAAACCCCCCCTAAAATTTCGAATTTTTTCAAACCCTTTCTTAGTGAGCACCTATGGCCCTAGAGGAAGCTACATACCAAATTTAATTCCAATCCGTTTGGTAGTTTTTGAGAAATCGTGATGAGTGAGTCAGTGAGTGAGTGAGTGGTATTTCGCTTTTATATATATAGATAAATAAAATACATTACATCATTTTTAACCATGTTTTAGATTAATATGAAGGGTGAAGCATTGGAGTGAAGTTGAATAAGAGCCAAATATGTTTTGATAAACTGCAATGTGTACTACATAGATAAGCCTAATCTATATTTGTGAGGTATGCAATCTTAGTTTGGAGCCCAATAAATATTTCAACATTTAGGCCTAACCTGAATGATATTTTTTTTTAGGAAAAAAAAACATTGCAGTTATTTGTTGAGTTATTAAAGTGAGAGAAAATTAATCTTTTTGTTTGATCTACAAATTTATATGCAGATTGTATTTTTATGAAGTGTGATGTGATGACATAAAAATTGAATGATACAATGACTAGGCAGTTTGGATAGATAATAGCTGTGCACTTATTTTGTAGGATACGGTGAAAAAGAAACCGGAGGTGGCTAAAAGTGGAAAGGAAGCCATGGAACCTGGCAGGGATGAGGTAAGCATAGCCTACTGAACGTACAATCTAATTAACACTATATATATAATAACTTAACCTAGGTCTTCATTCATGGTATGTTACTTGGAAAATAAGTCTTAAACTTATCTACTTTTTCTTTTCTTTTCTCTATATACTTTTGGCTTAATAGTTACCCATAACTTCCAAAAATGTTGACCTTTGTTTTCAATATGAAATAAAAAGTTTACAGGGTTCAAGCCGAAGGTATTCCAATTGCTTCTTAAATACAGTAGGTTTTTTAGAAATATTTAGCCTATATGATTTAATTTCAATATAATTGTTCTTGACAATTTCAACATGAAAAAATATGTTATTCAATTATATAAGTAATTATTACAGTTATTAGCTAATTTCCATAAGAAAGGTGAGCTATTGCATTGAGATCTAAGGTTGGGAGTAGTAAATGAGCACCGATCATGGTCTCCAAAAACATTTTATATGTACCTGTTCACACTCTACCGGTCGCATTTTAACTTCGATTTGGAGCAAATTTGGTATACACGTTGGCTGTCTAAGTCGCTCGGACGAGTTCGTTAGCCAAAAAAACCAACAACTGAAAGCACGTTTTTTAACCGAAAGTAACTATTTTTTTAGATATTTTGTAATACAATGCAACTTTTTTAGGGGTTTATGTACAAATATAAATGTAGGATATTATTCTGTACATTTTGTTTTTTTACACAACCTTATGGCTCGCTTGGTTCCTGCAAAATCGATCAAAACGTGAAATACCATAAAAGAACCCCGGTATAAATCCACGTGTGGAATTTTACCATCTGGGCATCTTCTCTTCCGAGGCATACGACTGAGTTTGTACGCTGCGATCGAAGCAGTCCATAAGTGCGACCTCGCAAAGCTAGTTTTTCCGCTGCGAGTGGATCAAAGCAGCGCCTAAGTCGAAGCCCTTAGGTGAAAAGAATTTCTGCTAATACGTTTCCTACACATAGTACCTTCACCTATGTGAAGGTAATCACCTTCACGCATAGATCAATTTTCCAAATTGTTAGTTGAAACCCTAAAACGTATAAATTTAATTTTGGAAATTTGCTAAACTTAAGTCTGGGCTTCAGCTGCGTGATTGAACTATTAGTAAATTATTGTTGCCTGATCTAGTTATCAGTGCGTAGGGTTTGTAGCCTTACTACTAACAGTTGGACCCTTATAGGAACAGGGGTGCAGAAAATGTTTTAGCACACAAAATTTCCCCAGAACACACCTTTTTTCACTAAAAATTTCCCCAAAATTGATCGCTATCCAAAAAAAAAAACGAGACCCCGATGTGCTACGACTTTTAACTGTCAACATCGGTTTTCCCGTACCCAAAAACATATAAAACGTTACCCCACACTGTATTTTCAAAATTTTGATCAATAAACGTGATCCCGACGCACTACGACTTTTTAACTGTCAAAATCGGTTTTCCCGTACCCAAAAACATTTAAAATGATACCCTACACTGAATTTTGATTCAAAAACGTGATCCCGACGTGCTACGACTTTTAAATGTCAAAAATCGGGTTTCCCGTACCCAAAAACATATAAAACGATACCCCATACTGAATTTTCAAAATTTTGAACCAAAAACGAGACCCCGACGCACTATGACTTTTTAACTGCCAACATCGGTTTTCCCGTACCAAAAAACATATAAAACGATACCTCACACTGAATTTTCAAAATGTTGATGAAAAAACGTGACTCCGACGCGCTACGACTTTTTAACTCGCAAACTCGTTTTTTTTTTTTACCCAAAAACATATAAAACGATAGCCCCACACTATATTTTCATAATTTTTACCCAATATTTCTAAAAATTTGACCCAAAAATGTGACCCTGACGCGCACCGCCTCAGACTAGAAAGCTCAAACGCTTTTCAAACTCTCCGCAAAAAATTATGAAGATTTTGGTACCAACAGAAGTTTTCTACGACGTCTGTAGGTGCTTATACCTTGTATAAAGGAAAACTGACACATAAAAAATCATCGCATCATTTCAATACTTCGGCATTTTAATGCAAGCCGAAGTAATAAAAAATTAGTACGCACATCACATTGTACGCATTTTACTAATAAAGACTGATTTCGAATTTCGGTAAAAGAAAATTTAAAAATATCGGTAATACCTATACATTAAGTAACGTATAATTTGGTTTAATATGATTTAATTCTAATCGCTTGAATGATATCATTTGTATGAAACCAATCAAAATTTGCATACCGGTATCATAATAATTATTTTTTAATACCCAACGAATGTATATTTGAACACCCGTCAAGAATCAGGAAACTGCCATCATCAACCGGCACAAAAATATCGTATCGGCGGCTCGGCTGTACGATATTTTGTGCGGTGAAAATTAAAAAGGAACCCTGTCCGACTTGCAACTTGCAACAGAGAGCAGACAACACACTTTGTGTTTGTGTGTTGGTGTGTTTGTATATGTATCATACAAACCGATTAACCTGACCTTTGTTCCCATTCATTTCTTATCTATTTTTCCCCAAAATAATTATATTTTCCTTATTTTTGGTGGATTTTTCCCCGGCCAAAATTTCCCCAGCTCAGTCCCAATTTCCCCCGAACCTCGTTCGGGCGTTCGGACATATTCTGCAGGGCTGTATAGGAAACCTTATTTAACTGTGTTAGTGTTATAGCTAACCACAAATAGAGAAATTTAACTCTGAAAGGGACCGACAGCTCAATCGAAGAGTCTGACACAGCTCAACTTGTTCTGAATGTACCTACTAAAAATTATTTAATCTCAACACAAACAGGTGCCATTGGATCCTAATTTTGTAAACTTTAATTTCTGTATTTACAAATATGCCCTAAAACGTATATTTACATGTGTAATCATCGTTGTAAAATCGTAGTTGTCCACATCGGCTGATGCTGAGCGAGGAAGCAGAAGGAAATGATTCATATTCGTAACTTTTGGCAGACGTGTTTTGAGAAGTAGATAATGATGGCATTGGATTCCTCTAGATTTCAGTGTTTTACCAACTGCCTTGGAAAATCATTCATCACGCTTATAGTTTCTTAGATATATGATTTTTTCGTAAATCCTTGCAATTGGACAGTTTTCAATCTATTAGAAAGATCATTGTACAATCGATGTATCTGTATAATGATATTTATTTTGTTTTGAAGAGAAAACTCTAAGTTTGTTTTAATGTTTTGCTAAATTGATTTAGATTTTATATGTTGATACATTCGGAGACGATCTAAGATTTCGGTATGCCGTCGTTCAAGTAGCAGGCTTGTAGTACCTACATAAAAACTGTTTTTTTATTAAGTTTTTGAAATGGATATTTATTTTTATACACTTCTAGTTTTAGAACTAAATTATAACAATTTTGTATATTTTGAAAAAATATTTTATGTAGGCATTAAGTTGGGGCTTTTGCTTCCGTTATAGAACATTTTGTGCTTCCTATGCTAATAACTTTTAAAATTTTACATGAAAAAATGTTTTAGTTGTATATATGACATTGTTGGACCCTTTTCTACTAAGAAGCTATTGAACAGTTTTGAATTAGAATATAATATAATTACTATATTTCATGGGCGCAAATATGATATTTTGTAGGAGGGGGGGCTGCTAAGGATGCACATGTGAGCTTGACACTGAATACTATGAGAAGCGGCCGACGCACAGTGCATTGCACGCATTGCAGTGCAACACCCGTATTGGGAGTATTTTCAATACACAGTGCATTGCGAGCTTCGCATGCCAATTTTAATCCTATGTGCTATGGATGCATGTGCATCCGCTTTAAAATATTAGTAATTATTACGTAGAAAGGTTCAAAAATAAAAAATGAAGTAATTTCTACCTACTCATTTAGACTATAAATATAAAAAATAAAAGGTCAGCTCCTAGCATAGGATATACAAAATTTGAGTAGCAGTGAACGTGTTAAGGAGTACCCTCCCCTCCTTCGGCAAATGTAGTCCAGGGATATTTTTGACCTCCTCAAGAAAACTTTTAAAATTTGTCTGTTCAGGTAAAATATTAACCCACATAGCATTGAGTCTGTACCTTTACACCATCAGTGAATATACAAAGACGTATAACACTCCTAGAGGCCGCACCAAGTAGTGACCCAGCAGCTCATGCTGGAAGTCTTGTAAAAAGTATATGTAAAATCAAACGGCACATAACATTTAAAACATGTTTTAGTGCTAATATCTTTAAAGAAAAATACTTGATTATAATTAATAATATACATATTTTCCTTTACCTGGGATCCAGACGCCCCTCTCTGCCCATAGGTATAGGCGCCTATGCTATATTTGGCGAATCTTCAAAAAAATTCTTGCAAAACGCACCAAAATCTTCCATCCTGGAAATGTTGCTGTTGGGGCAACTATAAATAAATATTGGCAACTTGTAGGGTTAAAAAGCTTGCTAACCAGCATACATTGTAATAACCAGAACTGAAAACTATCTCACTATGAGGCTAAATAACTGGTATAGAAAAATAAATATTTTGTGTTATTATTGTGCAAAGTTTAATTTGAAATAGCTTTATTTACGGATGCCTTATCAATCACAGTAAATTGCACGCCAACCCCCGTACTTGGAGTATTTTCAATACACAGCCAAACACCTTGTGTAACCCCAACTGTGACTTCATAATTGTATTAAAGTAGGAGAGTAACTAATAAATATTATTATTAGCTAAAGAGAAAACTATTTTATCGATTTCGAACAAATTTGCAGCAAACTTGTCAACTAGGCCTATATAGATGAATGAAAAATTTGAAAAGCAACCACCTTTATGGCCAAAACCCCCTGAAAAATCAGTTATTACTGTTATTATTAGCTGAATGAGAATTTTTTGAAAGATGCGGTTTTTTTTTGCATACATTAAGGGCTACAAATAAGCCAAATTTTATCAAAATCGTTAGTCGTTTTTTTTATTAAAAAATAATAACTGATTTTTTGGGGGTTTTTGGCCAAAAATGGGGTTGTTTTTCAAAATATTTTTTCGTTCATCTCTACAGGCCTAATTGACATGATTGATGCAAATTTGTTCGAAATCTATCGAATATTTTTCTTTCTAGCTTTGTATACATACAGACAGACATTTTGTAAAAATCACTTTTTTGGACTCAGGGGTCCCAAAACAGATATTTCCACAAAAATATCAACATCAATTTTGTTGTTGTTGTGATCACTATACTTTCTCTGTACTAGAGTACATAGCGTAACCAGGTGGGGGGTTTAACCCCCCCCCCCCATTGAAAAAATATTTTGGACTTTGGTTTTATTGAAATACCTAACTTGTTTTCAACACCTATGCAACTGTTAAGCTACAATAAATTATCAATATATTGCTGACATTGTCTTTGGTGGAATTGGGCACTGACGCTTTATTTTATATAGATGCAGTGTAGTGTATCAAAGTATAGTGTTCTAAAGGCAGCACACGGCGTTTTCCGCCACAGATTATTTGCCGTTGCCGTTATATCAACAATGGTGAGAAGGAGAGTATTACAGCATACACATTCTTCGGAAAAATAAACGATCTGTTTATTGGCCGCTGACGGTAGCTGTGCAGCCGCTCGCTGCCGTTACAATGGATTTTCCATCGTCTCCGCCGAAACAGTGGTGAATGTGACCAAATGGATGCCAATTTTCCTTATTTTAGTATTTTTTTCGTAGAATACTATCCTTCAGCCGCGTGTGTAGTTCGTCAAATGACGAAACCGACATGTTAAATAATTGAAAAATGTTTCTTCTAGTTTCTCAAATCAGGAAACAGTGTAGAATGCTCCAAAATCTTCTCTTCTTTTATTTATTGATTGGACGAACTAATATAAGTATATTTTTTTGCTTCCTTTTCAAGTGGCAATGGAATAACAATAAAGCAAGAGTTGCTCTCTGTTCATATCAATAAAACATTAAAAGAAATAATATATTACATAACACACTTTGTGATTAATGAACACACTTCAGTTTAATGAATCCCAATTTGAGGCTTTTTATGAGCGGGGACGGCAACTAATCCGCAGTCGGCAAAAAAAAAAAAAAAACGCCGTTGGAGGCTAGAGGCAGCGCACGGAAATATTTGGCGGGGAATAAGTTGTGGTTGCTATTCTAAATTATTCTAAAGTAGGCCTGAATCACAATTAGAAGTGGAAAATTATACATACCTATATAGTTTTAAAGTACTTTTGGGAAGCCTAAAACGTGTTATTTTACATCTTAATTTAACCTTAGAACCGGCAATGTTAACGAAAATGGATCTTTTTCGTTTGAAAGCATTTTTTCAAAAATTCGCCAAAAATAGTAAATGAACACCATACTGATTTAAATAAAAACCTGAACCACAAAACAAGGAGCAAAAACTATAACTGAACAACTAAATTGTAAGTTAAGTTTAATACCTTACCCTTATGTACATATCGATGACATGGTCATCATCCTCAGAGGGTTTTAACACTACTCATAATCCAAAAGTGTTCCCCACAGCTTTTTTTGTAGAGAAAGGTTCAAAGAATTTAAACATGCTGGTAAAAATTGATAGATGTAAAATTTACAAAGTTATTAGCTCAAGAAACGAAAAATGTTCATTTACGAAAGGTAAAAGTTCAACTTAAGGTCTTCATAAAAAGTTGTAAACATTATTTTAAATTTTTTCCATAAATGTAAAAAAGTTTTGTAATTTAGTTCTAAATAGAACTGTATAAAAATATTTATCAATTTCAAATTTCTTATTTTAAAAACACCAGTTTTTATGTTCCTACTACAAGACTGCTATCAAAACTATGCCAAGTTTGAAACATAATTTAGGAATATACACTTTGCCCCAAAATTAAATATTACTATAACAAAGTGTAGAGAATAAATCAAAGAATTGAACTGGAGGTACTTGTAAATTATCTTTTCATAAAAGTGTTTGACTTAGAATTATTTGAATAATAAAAGCGAGTAGAAATATAGAAACATCCCACTCATGCTTGGTATACAACGGTCGGATATGAAGCTGCATGGGGAATAACCATTAATTTGAAATTACAGCCTTGGTTTGAGAACGTCAAAATGCTCTATTCCCACGCTCATAGACAACAAATCTTTCGAACAAAATATATTTGGTTCACAGGAATTGTTAGCGTGAAGCATTCTCTACACATACATATCAAAATATGTATAAAAATAGACTTCTATGAGATAGATATCACGTATAATTAGTAAGGATGTTTATTTTAAATTCAAAACTAAAACGATGATTACGTATGTAAATATACGTTTTTTTAGAAAGAAATTGTAAATACAAAAATTAAAGGTTGAAACATTACCTTTCCAATGATGTTTGTCTTTCTTAGATTGGAAGATACTGCCCCTACAACTCAGCCAATAACCCAAGCGAAAACTCACTAACACATTGTATACATAACAAGGCCGTAGCCAGGGGGGAGGTTAGGGGGTCAACCCCCTCTGAAATCCTGAAATTTAGTAGTAAAAATTAATACTAGGTTCAAAAAGTGCAAATTAAATTATAAAATAGACAACACAATAGTGGTTCTAATAACATATTTTACATCATTGTGTATTGCATGAATACTGATATTTAGATTTACTTGATAAAACTACAACGTACAATCATTGTATTTGGATAACCTAATAGTACTCCGATTCAATGCAATATTTGAATCCACTGGAAATTCGACGATAGTGGCGCTATCTATTGGGGAAACGACGGAAGCGGTGTGAAGCACCAATGCTACCAATGATTTCTCCCTAGCGCTACCTCACGGCGCGATCATGCTCTATTTTCCCGACAACCTTTTTTTCGGCACACATCCCCCATATGCATGCATAATCTATTTTATTATTCATGATCTGTGGTACAATACACATGGATGAAGTAGGTTACAGCCTTACTCTCTTGTGAGCTTGATCTTATCTAAAATAAGAAAACTATGAAGGTTCAACAAAAATACTTTACTCTAACAAAACACGCAATGCACTGTGTATTGAAAATTCTCCCAATACGGGGGTTGGCGTGCAATGCACCGTGCATCGGCCGCTTCTCATAGTGTTCAATGTCAAGCTCACATGTGCGTCCTTAGCAGTGAGAGTGTTAAAAGGATTTAAATTCAAATCCCCAGTCCTGACCTGACCCCCCCCCAAAAAAAAATGTTTTCCTGGCTACGGTCTTGATACATATAATAAAACCTTTGAAAAAAATACAATTTTCTAAGCGCATTATACATTTCTCCTTTAAGTTTTTTGATAAGTTCCTCCTGTAATTATTTGATTTACATATTTGATTTACTTCATCCGAAGCCAAGCAACTGCAATTATTGTAGTTTCTACAAATAAACCTATGGTAAATTATATTTTAATCAAAATTGCATTCTCTGTAAGCCCTTTTTACCCGTGTTCAAAAAACAAGTTATCTCAGCTCGTAAACATGCTTCTCTCTAACATTAGCTAACAACAATAATATCTAATATACCAGGTATATTGAGTTTACAATACAGATTGGTTGTACAGTATCGGCAGCTAAAACGGGTTATGTTTATGTTATCAATCCCAAAACTCTGAATTCTACGTGACTTTCAATAGACTAAAATACTCTTATTATTTTTTTTTTCTGCTTACACATTTCCTCAGCAAGGGTTATTTAATTAAATTACAAGTGAAAAAACATAGACCAAGACCGGGAATTGAACCCGGGACCTTGACGTTTCCGTCGTGATGCTCTGCCATCTGAGCTACCCTGATATCTACCGATATTGGTCAATGTTATCGCACTTGTACGGTTTTTACTGCAATTATTGAATTAACAGATTGAATACCTCGTGTATACGACATTGAAGACAATCTCAATTCTTATTTCGCAGTTTACAGTGGTGTTATTATTATTTTTTTCCGCTTTTTTGTAAACTGCGAAGTAAGAATTGAGATTGTCTTCAATGTCGTATACACGAGGTATTCAATCTGTTAATTCAATAATTGCAGTAAAAACCGTACAAGTGAGATAACATTGACCAATATCGGTAGATATCAGGGTAGCTCAGATGGCAGAGCATCACGACGGAAACGTGAAGGTCCCGGGTTCAACTCCCGGTCTTGGTCTATGTTTTTTCACTTGTAATTTAAGTAAAATACTCTGTTTTGCTCACTCAGAATGCTGTCTTCAATATGTCCTGGTCCTTTCTTCACTTGACTTGTCGTAATTCTTCTGGATGTTCCAACGGTCCAAACTTTGATCTGTGTAGCTAAGTCACCTCGCAATGTAGGATTCTCTCGGCCTCTCGTTCCACACAAAACTGGCCAAAATCACAGCTCCACTGGTCACACAACCACTCCACTCTGGCCATGATTCTAGATTCAGGTTAAAGTATATAACCCGTCTGGCTTCCTGTTGACATCTCCGACAAAACAATTGCTGCTTCTGTAGCAATTGTTTTTTTCCGCATTGCACGACCTCTTACGCAACCGAGTTTACATTTCCGGATCCATATTATACTTCCTGGTCTATCTTGCTGGTCAATACCTTTGCATCAAATACACTAACTCTAATAATTAATAGGCCTAAACCTATCCAGACTAATCCTAACAGTTAACAACTACAGTAATTGATGCAAAGTAGCTTTTTAAAGTTCGGTTAACAAAATAAAAGCAAACACAAGCAAAAGATTACGGAACAAGTTTGACTTTATTATAATTCCAAACACAAGTGTTGCGTTTAAATTTTATTCCTGAAGTAGGGTGTCTTTTGAGCCTTTCACCAATTGATGAATTTTAAACTTGTGTTAAAATATTGATTTTTTAACGAATTTTTCAGTTGTAAGTTAGGCCACATTAGGCAGAGAAGCTGAATAGTCATGAGTCCACTGTCCACTGTCAATGTTTTATTATTAACAACTTTTCATTCTTATTTTGATCCCCTATACTCACGAGGTTGATTTAAATTATTTTTTCTTTTAAGATAAATTTAAAAGCCCACTTAAAATACTAGGTGTTTCAAGACGGATAACGGGGTTCTAAGTTGGTTAGGTCAGCTGGTAGCAGGGGAACATACACATGATTCTTTATCAACCCCAAAGGTAAAAATCGCATGGTGTCAGATCGGTTGAACTTGGAGGCTATGCGAAACAGCTCTGTTTCCGGCCCCTTGCTACCAATCGGCTACAGTGTAGTTTAACCAATCGCGAACTGCGTTATACTAGTGAAACGGCGCACCATCTTGCTGCGTTGTAAATGAGCACCAATCATGGACTCCAGAACACGTTTTGGGGTATTATTAAAAATGTTATATATATATGTATGTGTTCGCACTCTAATGGCCATATTTTAAGTCCGATTCGGTTCAAATTTCGTTGCCTAAGTCGCTTGGACGAGTTCGTTAGCCAAAAATCCAACAACCGCAACCGGAAGCACGTATTTTGACCAGAAGTAACTGTTTTTTTAGATTTTGCATATTAAAATAAATTTTGTTAAGGGTTTTAACTAAAAAAAATAAATGTAGGATTTTATTCTGCACATTTTTTTACACAACCTTACAGCTCGCTTGGTTCTTATAAAATCAATCAGAACTTAAAAGTATAAAAGTACCCGGTTCAAATCCACTTGGGGGATTTTACCTTAGGGACCATCTTCTGATCCGAGGCCGACGGCCGAGTTTGTACGCTGAGAGCGAAGCGAAGCTGTCCTTAAGACGCGGCCGCAAGATCAAGGTTTAAACTCGCCAAGTGAGTTTTTCCTCTGCGAGTGGAACGAAGCGGCGCGTGAGTCGAAGCTGGAGGCTTAGGCCCTGTTTATGCACTAGCGGTTGACCGCAGCAGCGTGCCGCGCTACTTTTATAAGTGCATTGAGTTAAATGGGCATGTTTATGCAACAAGAAGCGGAACGGCGAGCCGCAGCGGTTCACAGAAACAGAGCGGTGCACTTACAAACCGCAGTTTTTTGCGGTTTCAAAATGCATTGGTTTAAATGGGAGCGTTTATGCACAGCGGATCACCGCTCCCGCGATGTCAGTGCTGCCAACCTACCCGGTGTTTGATTACATTTTTTATAACACTTTTTCAAACTGACAGGACTGGAGAATTGTTGGCAGCACTGGCTCCCCCACCACAGTGTTTAAAAAACGAGCGGGTAGCCACCGTGGTCTACCGCTTGACAAAATTGTCAGCGGTCGACCGCTAGTGCATAAACGAGGCCTTAGGTGCAAACAAATTCTGCTAATATATTTCATACATGGAAGCAGCTATTCACAGCGCCTTCGTGAGTAGACCAATTTCCCAAATAGTTGGTTGAAACCCTAAAACATATAAATTTAGTTTTGGAAATTTGCTCAGTTCACATCAGCGGTTCAGCTGAATAGTCGAATAATTTTAATATTTTAATGTCAACGAGAACACTATTTATTAACATAGCAACACATTATTAATTGTCATTGTTAAATTATAATTCTATATGTACTAAGAATTTAAGAAGCGAATTCTTGTTAGTTAAAGTGTGTTTCAATTTAGTAAACTGCATCTTCTATTAATTTACGATATAACCATGTGCTGCAATCTTGTGCCAACCTTTTAATTGAACTTCAGAAATAACTTCTCTTGAAATCAAAGAGTATAAACCTATATTGGGAGATTAGGTTAGTGATGCGCTTAAATTCACAGTGTTTTATTGATGCAATATTATCTTCCTTTAAATAAAAAGGAATTTATTGAATTTTATAAACCCATAAAATCAGTATCAGTGGGCTTAATTGTCATAATTATAAATAAGCCTGGTAATTCTGCGAGGCTTAGCCAGTTCCTTAATCCAAACCTATAAATTTTTTGTCATAAAACATTCAACCTCCGAATATCAATCAACTACATAATATTTCAAAAAGGTGAATGCAAGTGGGTTGATTTCTTTGACTAAATAAAGTTGCGACAACGTTGGATTTTACTTTCTCACTGTACTATAGTATAGAGAAAGTATAGTGATAGTAAAAAAAATCTATGTTGAGATTTTTGTGGAAATATCCGTTTTGGGACGCCCCGAGTCCCAAAATACGGTTTTTACAAAATGTCTGTCTGTATGTATACAAAGCTAGAGCGAAAACTATTTGATCGATTTCAAACAAATTTGCTCCAGACACGTCAAGTAGGCCTGTATAGATGCACGAAAAATGGTTTCAAAAATTTTTGAAAATCAACCCTTTTTTGGCAAAAAAAAATCCCCAAAAAATCAGTTTTTATTTTTATAAAAAAACAGCTCTAACGATTTTGATACAATTTTTCTTATTTGTAGCCTTTAATGTACCCTACCATATTCAAAAAATCCCATCTTTCTAAAAATTCTCGTTTAGCTAATAATAATAAAAATAACTGATTTTTGGGGATTTTTTTGGCCAAAATGGGGTTGTTTTTCAAAACTTTTTTGTGCATCTATACAGCCCTAATTGACGTGTTTGGTGCAAATTTGTTCGAAATCGATCGAATAGTTTTCTCTCTAGATAATAATAATTATTATCCTTATATATAATTCTGTAAGCGAAATTTTAAATTCAAAATTGTGGGAATTTGGCAAATCTGAGGATGATGGGAGAGGTATCAAATTTAAGGTATCGATTCAAGGAAAAAATATAAGTTTCTTCTAAAATTAAAAACTAAGGGGTTTTTGAGGTCTCCGAAAAACGAAAAATTCCCATAAGAAATACTTGAGAATTTAAAAACGTCTGCTTTGTTTACATTAAAACATTTGGTATTATATAAATAAATTAAAAACATAAAACAGCTGTTCTGTAAAATAATATGACAGTTGATGTAAATTATATTTTTAAATATAATCTGCTACTTATTAACCTATAAAAGATACACGTTGACACACACATAGAAGAGAAACCTTATAAGTGTGATTTTTAGAAGGTTGCATGGCTGTTCTATCAACTTTTCATACATTTATACTAATATTATAAAGATTTAAAGTTTGTTTTTTTGTTTGTTTGTATGTTGAACAATATACACTACTCTGGCTCTACTGAACTAATTGAAAAAATATTTTTACTAATAAAAAGCTACACTTTCCCTGAGTAACATAGACTACAATTCATTTCGATAAAAACATTTTTTTATTTCAATATTTGTAAATAAACTAGGGGAGACCCCTGCGTTAAATTTATCATTATTTATTATCTTAGTTTTGGGGTTATTATTAATCGTCCAACTTTATTATAAATAAAACATAACATTTGTTTTTAGAAGGTTCCATTGGGGGTTGGCGTGCGGAGCACGCAGGGGTCTCCCCTAGTTATTACTTAATCTCCTACTTTAATAATAAATCACCTCCTCTCCTATCCCTCCTACAATTATGAAGTCACAGTCAATTTGTTTAATAATTTAAATATGTTTGTAAGAAAGTATGTGCCAGTTCCTGGTACCGTTTATCACTTGTGTAATGGTGTAAACTGTAATTTTCATTTCAAACAAAATGTTTTGTGGTTTTAAGTCTACACTGAAGAAGCGGAAGTTGTGATGGTTAAAGGGGAACATTGAAAGAAAAAGTGATTGGGAAGAATTATTGGGGAACTGTTTAAAATATGGTAATTTTTTGTAATTGTTCACATTGTGGTGCAGGAAAATGTATCAAAATAAGTATCTTTAATGTTATACTTAATGCAAATTTACTTCAAAATAATAATACAGAAAAGTTTAATATTAGCATAATTCTTCCATACAATTTTTTGTATGAGATAGAGGAGTTCATATATGAATTTTAATGACACCCCAAAACGTGTTCTGGGGACCATGATCGGTGCTCATTTGCTACTCCCGACTTTGGGTCTCACCATAAGGGCCACTGCAATAGCTCATTTTTCTTATGGAAATTTGCTAATAACAATAGTATAAACCAACAATACAAGCAGGACCAATTCAACAACTTAAAACTTAAAACAAATGTACCAATAACTAAAATAACATGCAATTTGTGTGTTCAATTCACTCTCTTCTACAATTCCAATATTTTAATTATTTTTTTTTTTATTGCTCCGGTCTATCTTTTGCCAATCAAATGGGCAAAATAAAAAAAACTCATATTATTATATTATACCTAAACCTTAAAGGGGAAAAGTTTATCTTGGAGGTGTTCTTAATCAAAATCAAAAATATTAATAGCAATCCTATATAACCATGATTACAATTAATGGAATAAGATTTTAAATGTCAACAACACAGTTGTAAAATTTTGAAATCTTAAAAATGTAATATAATAGTTTTTTAAGAAAACTACATTGATCCGATATGTATTTATTTTGAGCAAAAAATGCAAATTCAGTTGATAGTTAAATAGGAGTACCTGTTTTTTTTTTTTTTTAACTCTGCAATATCCTGAATCTGGTAAATATTAATTTTGTTTTGTTTCAATGAAAGGTCAAACCTCTTCTGTGACTGCACTGTTTATAAAGGCAAAAAATAATTTATATTTGTGTTTGAAATTGTAATCAACGTAGGCCTATTTCAAATAAAACTGTATATGCAAGCCTAAAACATTTTACAAACCTTTTATATTACTAGGGCAGTAAACGGCATTGTAAACAATTCAAAAACCAAGGTAGCCAACGTGAAACATATGCCTTTAAAAATGTACAACTTTTATTAATCACTCTCTTATCTTAATAACTCGCACTTGAAACGAGTTAATAAACGTATTATCGTTCGGTTTCCTTGCCGTTCCATTCACGAACGAAGAGTTCTATATTTTGCAACTGTGTAAACAAACCTTTACAGTCTGCCGTTGGTAGGTTACGGTAATTGTTAAGGAAATACTAAGTAGAGCGCGCGCGATTGCTCTCCGCGAAACTTTTATCTGTTTGTGTATTTAACCAAGGTTTATCTTTTTATATTTAAACGCAGACTATACGTGGGTGATCTGGTGCTGCAAAGTGTACGAGTGAATCGAAAGTATTTTATAATTAGTGTTACGTTTTGAGTGATTGGAAGCAATGTTTGGTGAAAAACAGACGCTTTTTTCCATGTTCAGATCCAAGGTCAGATATATTTATAATGCGCAAAGTTGTGTGCAAATGTAGTGTCAAACGGGAATCTTGTTGAGGTTATGTTTTTATTAAATTACTTCAACGTTTTTATATGAACGTGTTTGTGTTGTTATTGAGTTATGTTATTTGTTGAAATTAATTGAGTGTTGTGTTCATAATCTTCAGTACTTTAATTATAGTTTGTATTTTCTTTTTAACTCTTCCCACGTAAGGTTCCGCTAAGGTAGAGAAGAGGGGGCCGCTATATTTAGTCTAGTATTTGTTGATAATACAATCACTGTGCTCATTTTAGTGCCAGTTAAAATGTGTGCAATTGTAAAGTAAACAATGTTTTCCACTACTGTTGGGTAATATCTTTTTGAAATACTTGATCATAGCGTGTTTAATAAATAACTTTATGTGTCTAAAACCGTACCTTCGGCATTTTCAAAAGTTACAATTAAATGTGCGTTATTTCGTTTTTAATTTAATTTCAATATCGGTAGTCTAGTGTAGGCCTATAAGGAAAAACATAGGTTTTTTAGTCGAACTACATTAATCAACGTTTAATTTTGCGATGAACTCAAACTATATTATTATAGGCCTAATAAATACTATTTACCACACATCTGATTATGTTGTCGAAAGGAACAAAAAGCATATCCCCGTATGTTTATATTTTAGTCTCGTTTGCGGTCATGACAGCTGTGACGAAATTTATTTTAAATACATTCGCGGATTGCGCAGTCTTGTAAAGTTGTCGGGTTTTTGCGTTTCTAAAATTGAATTAGTGTTCATTCATTCTATTTGAAACTACAGACACTATGCGTGCGCATCCACGGTGCAGTGTTTAGTTGACGATTAGATGGAGAATTATTCTCGTTGGACTGCAATAGGCCTATTTTGTTTTGCTTTTGAGATGTGAATGCACATGGTTTAAGCCAGATAAAATAGCAGATTAACAGTAATTAATTGGTGTGGATTAGACTATTGGAGATTGCAATTGAAGTTTTATCTGAAATTGTGTTTTATGACTCCTTTTATAGCTCTCATCCAGTAAAACTAACCTTGAAATTGAAACTACGTTTATTCAAATCGAAACTGAATTGAACCCACCGACTCGAAATTCCATGGTAGCCTATTTGTAACAAAAGTGACTAATATAGGCCTAAAAGCAATTTAGTTATGTTTCACTAGGGGAAACCCCTGCGTGTTCCGCACGCCTACCCCGTTGGAACCTTCCATACACATAATCATGTTATGTTTTCTTTATAACAAAGGTGTAGGATTAATAATAACTCCAAAGCTAAGATGGTAAATAATGTTAAATGTTCAAATCAAATTATTTCGTTCATTTTATAACAGCAGTTAAAAGAACCAGCAAATCTCAGGACTACACTTTTAAAAGAACCAGCAAATCTCAGGACTACACTTTTAAAAACAATAACCTTATAGCTAGAAATACAAAAATAATTGCTTCAAATTTTGAAATCAGCTGTTAATGGAAATATTGGAGCAAACAGCTATATTATGTTATTTTATTCAATTGGTTGCTATGGTAATAAACAGTCTAGGCCTAGCCCAAGAACTTTTTCCGACTAAATTTTCAAATATTGAAATAAAAAAGTTTTTATGGAAATGAATTATAGCCTATGTTATTCAGGGATAGTGTAGCTTTTTATTAGTAAAACTATTTTTTCAATCGGTTCAGTAGTTCCAGAGATTACCCCTCCCTCCTACATACAAACAACAAACAAAAAACTTTACCTCTTTGTAATATTAGTATAGATGAATATTCTGAATTTACTGTTGAATATCTGCCAGGTGTAGTTTATAAACCCACATTATGGTCGATTTAACGAAATATTTTAAAACGGCTGATTACGAGAATTTCTAGGCCTATGTTAAGTTTTGACATTTTGGATGTTGGCATAATATATAATGAAATCTAAAACTTTTCATTCTTAATTTACTTTGACTTCTGTTTTATAACAGAAGTAAAAAACGATAACATCGCACTACACAAACGAGACAAGTACCTCATACCTTCTTGAAAAACAGTCATGAGTTATTGATTCAAAGTTGAAAATAAAATATTAGGCTACAGCACACTGAAAGGTCAAATATCTCGGAGCTATTTCGATCACTTTGCTAGTATCGTAAGTTAAAATGTATTTTCCACGTCGGAGAACCTTAATTCGAGTGTAAATTTTTATTAAGCGCACCAAGTCCAAAAATTTGTATACATGTGTGTACAGCAGAGTATATAGTTTTCTTGTTGCTGGGGGTGAATCGGATTTCACCGCCTCACGTTTCACTATGCATTTTTTATGAAACGCTCTTAAAGTAAAACGCTCCTAATGTGAAACGCTCTATTCCATATGTTTCAAAAAAGCTTTGGTCTTACCGAGGTTCGAACCAGCAGAGTCCATTATCAAAGACTAGCGCCTTAAGGCCCGTTTACACGCTCAAACCATTTGCACAAACTGGCTTTTGCAAGTAGATTGGTGCGTGTGAACGCTGATTTGACGTTTGCGCAAGCGAAAGTTACAATCTCAGGCATGCGCATTGAACGATATCCTACCCCCACCTGTTATTTACACTGATCTGTTATTAAAGCCTCGGCTACGATACAAGCGGTGAGCGGTGGGCGGCGAGCGTTACTAGCAAATTGCCTGAGCGGCGGACGTGGCTACGATACAAGCGGCAACATTCCCACAGTCAACGAGATGACGTCACTCGAGGAACTAGTGCTGACGGAAATACTTAGTGAGATACCGGTATTTATAGGAAAATCACAATATAGGACTACTATATCTTTAACCGTAGACTTAAGTGATATTTACTTTTGTCCAGAAATTCAGGTGTAACCCTGGTAGAGAGTATTTTAAAAATGTATACTTCCTGTGAAAATAACAATGTTAAACAGTCCCAGAACAGAAAGTTTAAATCCTTTATGAGGTTTAAAAAATAAATAAACTCTTGAACAGAATTCCAAAATTATAACCGAACAATTTAGAATCTTTTTTGTTTACAGTCGGATTTTCTTGATATTCGGATTTTGACATAAATTCAGGTGTAACTCGGGGAGGGAGTAATTTTGATGATTTTGAAAACATCCAGCAAACATCCGGCAAACAAATGAGAAACACGAAAACAACTGGCAAACTGTTTGCAAACAATGTTTCTTGTTTGCAAGTGTGGACTAGGCTTTACGTTTTCCATCCGTTTTGCGGGAAGGAAGTTACCGCAACAAGCATTTGTTGAAAAGGACACCGGGACCGTCAGAAAGAAGGAAGGATTAGCTACAACAGCTAGGTACTAGTAGTGTTGTTGCCACCTGCCAGTTGCGTTCATCCGTTTTTCTTCTCCGTATTCGTTATCTCGAACGAATTTTATTTGTTTTCTCGATCTTTTTTCAAGACGATGCTGCACTAAAGGAGTTTGAACAACATCTATCCCTTCCCGTGTTTAGAAGAAAACAGAATCGTATCGCAACATAAGGAAAAAAGACGGATAGTGTAAACATACACTAAGGGGAGTTCAAGAGCATTTTGCCGGGTCTACGTGTGATATGAGTTCAGTTTGAGCGTTCACCTTCACCTCCTCCTGGCTTTCCTCCTCGTTTTCCTCCGAGCCGATCAACACTGTATAGGACTGACACTAGCAGATGTCCCCGCACTTAATTTTCGCCTTAACAAGTCAATACGTTGATATTGTTCGTGAAATCCGCCTATTCCGAATTCCCGCTAAACCGAACAGTGTTCGGCCCCAATGAGTTCGGAATAGAGGGACTCTACTGCACCTATATATGTATGTGTTCGTATTGTAACGACAGCTTTTTACGTGCAGTTTGGTACACACGGTGGTTTTCCAAGTCGCTACACTCGATACATCCCGAAGTATTTAAGAAAGGTTGTAAAAAAAAACCTTTAAATGACTCCCCCTTACACTCACCCCCTTCCCACTCACCCCTTCGAGAAATTTCAGTTGTTATACAGGACACTCGAATGATTAGCTATGATAAGTTTCAAAACTTCGGGAGTTTTTGAGCCAAAATTTTGGAATTTTGCCCTATTTTCCACGTACTTTATTTTCAAAACTATTGCAACTACGAGAAAAATGAATAGAGATTTTTTTAAAGAGAATTTAATGTACTTTAATTTTGTGTAGGGTTAGTTTCTCGCTAAACTCGATATTTTTCGAGTTATTTAAGAAAACGTGTAAAAAAGACCTGTGGTTGCTCCCAAACCTCCCGCTCATTCTCCACCTTCGGGGAATTTTGGTATGTTGTACAGGGGACCAACTATGCCAAGTTTCAAAACTTCGGAATTTTTTCCCCTTATTTAGCAATTTTTTTGCTATTTGGCAGAACCATTACGTAAGCCAATGATTGGACTTTACTGGGCGCGGTGGTTTTATTGATTTCCAATATTTTAGTAAATTAATTTATTACGCAGTGTTAGTTACTGTACATTTGACATTGAGTTATAAATATCCGTATACATCAATATTTCTCACAGATATTCAAACGTGTATTGCTTTAATTCGACGAATCGTATTCACTTTACTTGAGACGTTTATAGTTTTTTTTTACTCAAAATCTGTCTCGGCCGTACGCACGGTTTGATTTGTGACTTGGTATTATTTCCACTACAGGATTATGAATATTGCACTCGAGATAAACTGCACAATCTGACAACATTGCATGACTCATTTGTTGTAAGGTATAAACATAAACCTTGAGCTTCTCTCGTTCCTTGCGCTAATTGCAATATTGATAACAACTTTTTGACTAGTTCGACTTGCGTGCGACGTGTGTCGCAAACATCGCATTCAAAAATCTGCAAGCTTAGAACTCTGCAGATATTTTCCACAGATGTTCTAAAATGTTTGCCCTCTGTTTAGCGAATTCCCATAGGAAAGATGAGCGCATGCGGTGGCTCATATGGTGAGACTTAGGGTCGGGAGTGGTCAATGAGCATTGATCACGGTCCCCAGAACACGTTTTGGAATGTCGTAAAAAATAATATAAATATTGTTATAGGGTATGTATATATGTGTTCGCACTCTAACGGGCGCATTTTACTTCCGATTTGATACACAAGTTGGTGTTCTAAGTCGCTTGGACGAGTTCGTTAGCCAAAAATCCAACAGCTTTTTTTTACTGGAAGTAACTACGTTTTTAGACTTTTCTTACTGGAATGAAATTTTTTGGGAATTCATGTAAAATAAACGGTACCAGGAACTGGCACATACTTTCTCACAAACATATTTAAATTATTAAACAGAATCAATGTGACTTCGTAATTATAGGTGGGGTAGGAGTGGGAATTTAAAGTAGAAGATTAACTAATAAATATTATTATTAGCTAGAGAGAAAACTATTCGATCGATTTCGAAAAAATTTGCATAAAACACGTCAATTAGGGCTGTATAGATGTACGAAAAAGGTTTTCAAAAGTTTTACGGCCAAAAAACCCCTTTATGGCCAAAAATACCCCCAAAATCAGTTATTATTATTAGCTAAACGAGAATTTTTAGAAAGATGCGGTTTTTTGCATATGGTAGGGTCCATTAAAGACTACAAATAAGCCAAATTTTATCAAAATCGTTAGAGCCGGTTTTTTATAAAAAAATAATAACTTATTTTTTGGGGGGGTCTTTTGCCAAAAAGGGGGTTGTTTAAAAAAAAAATTAAAACCGTTTTTCGTGCATCTGTACAGGCCTACTTGTGTCATGTTTGTTGTAAATTTGTTTGAAATCGATCGAATAGTTTTCGCTCTAGCTTTGTGTACATACAGACATACAAACAGACAGACATTTTGTAAAGACCACTTTTTTCGACTCAGGGGGTCCCAAAACGGATATTTCCACAAAAATCTCAACATAGATTTTTTTTGCGATCACTATACTTTCTCTATACTATAGTATATTGAGAAAGTAAAAAGTAATATAGAAGGAGGTTATTCTGCGTATTTTGTTTTTTTACACGAACTTATTGCGCTTCTGGTTCCCCCAAAATCGACCAAAACGTAAAATGCCATAAAAGTACGCCGTTCGAATCAGCGTGGGTGATTTTAACGTGTGGCACCTTCTGACCCTAGGCCGAAGTGAGTTCGACCACTGCGATCAAAGGACTGGAAGCAAAATGGTCCAGATTAGGGGTGAACTCACAAATCTAAGTTGCTCGGACGAGTTCGTTAGCCGAAAAATCCGACGACCGAAAGCACGTTTTTTTGACCCGAAGTAACATTTTTTTTAGATTTTTCTCGCTAGAATGAAACTTTTTGGGGTTTTATCTACAAAAAAATGTTTAAGAGATTATTGTAAACATTTTGTTTTTTACGCGACCTTATAGCCCGTCTGGTTCTGCCTAAATCGATCGAAACTGAAAATACCATAAAAGGACCATACAATAACGAGTTTTTCCGCTGCGAGCGAATCGAAGCAGCGCGAGACGGGGTTGGAGGCGGAAGTACAGAGCGTCTTCGTGAGTTGACCAATTTCCCAAATAGTCGGTTTAAACTAAAAACATAGAGAAACCTAATTTTGGAAATTCGCTCAACTCACGTCAGCGGTTCAGCTGTGTGTTCGAATTATTTCAACTTATGTTTGTCAAAAATAAAATGACGGAGTTATAGAAGATAGGATCACATTGTACTGACAAAACTAATTACTGAGTTACAATTTATTAAATTGATGTTATAAGCCAGTGGCCTAAAATGTTAGGCGATATTACTGTCATAAGCTGAAAACGTTTATTGTAACCATTATAAATAATAATTTTATGTCTTTTTTAGATTTTTTCACAACCAATACTTTTTTAAGAGCCGATCTACAAATCTGGATCCCGTCTTTATGTAAAAACTAAATGTATATACAGTATATAAAAGCGAAATACCACTCACTCGCTCACTCACTGACTCACTCATCACGATATCTCAAAAACTACCGAACGGATTGAAATGAAATTTGGTATGTAGCTTCCTCTAGGGCCATAGGTTGTTGTCGCTCCGGGGATTTTAATTTAACAAAAAAAATCTAACCAAAATAGCGACACAAAGTTTCTAATTTGTCTCGGCCCTGATAAGGGCCGAAAATGTGGCCTGAAGGGCGTGAGGTAAAGCCTCGACAGAATGTAGCCTGAAGGGCGGTGAGGTGAAGCCTCGCTAACGCTTGTGCCTGAGGGGCGTGCAATTGCAGGTGATGCCTGTGAAGGTCGTAGCGCTGCGCTGTCGTTGCGATGCGAAGTTTCGTTGCGTCCTACACGACACCCGTACCAAAGGGTCGTGATGAAACCTAGTAGCTCGGAGCAGGGTGCGCACTGCCCGGACACCAAGGCTGTAGCCAAGGATAAAAATAGCTACTAAGTTTCCGTAGATTGCTTGAAGAGCGTCTTCGCTGCGCTGATGTGGTTTGGTGTTGAAAATAGAACGCAGTATTTGAATTAGACAAATGACATTTATTGAAGCAATTTATCCTGACGAGTCGGCAACACTTCCTCACTTAGCTTCCCTCTTGCTATATTCTCTGCGTGCGGTGCCTCGGCTGAGGACTTATGGCTCTTTCCACTTCTTGGCGTTGGTCTGTCAGACTCCAGATAGGATCTGATGATGGTGCTGAGTTCACTTGATGATACTTCTTGAGAGTCCAGGTAGAATCTGTTGTTGATGTTGACTGCTTGGTATCCAGGTAGGATGTGGTGTTGACTGTTCAGGTTCCAGGTAGGATCTGTTGGTTTGGTCACTGATCGGGCGCTCTAATATACTCTATTCCAGCGTGGAGGTGGGGAAAAGAGAAAGTTTTGAAGGTGCGCAGTCAATGACAGGGCTGCTCGGCGTCGGCCTTCCGAACCAGTGAAGCGATGTGTACTGGCATTTACTAGTTCTTAAGTTCGCGTTGGGACTTGTGATTTTTCGGATTGAAATTAACGCGGTGAGTTGTAACTTTCCCGGGAAGGTGAGTTTGAACACTGAGAAAGTTTGAAAGGTGGTTTTGGTCATTTTGCGTGATGTATTATTTAGTTTGTTGCGGTAAACGTGTCTACGTTTACCACTAAATATACATCGTGACCAGGGAGCTGAATTTACTGGGGACTTTAAGTATTTCGATAGATGTTTACGCGGTACTAAGGGCCGAATAACTTTCCCGTGAGATGAGGTACATCTTCGGGGAAAAGTTAAACGGTAGAAGTTAAGGAACCATTCGATTGTTGACGTAGAGTCCTTGGCGGGAGAACGTGTCGACGTTTCCCAGACAGCTGCTGTACGTTGCTCGAACGGTCCTTATGACGGCCAAACCGATATCGACGTGTCCTTGGCGGTCGAACAAGCCTATGTTCGCCAGACAGATGTTATATCGGCCGGGGACATGTGGAGTGAAGCTCCGAGGAAGTTAAGGCGAGTTTTCCCGTAAAAGGCATTTACGGGAAAATCGCAGAACGCTGACTGAAACAGGCCCTTTTTAGGGCCGAGATGTTAACGAAATTATTAATTCTCTTTTCCGCTGGAACGAGCATATTATTGCCGGGGATATCTCACGAAGCTAATTATTGTTAAATATGAGTAGCTTCGCTACGACAAGGTGCTTACTAAGAAAGGGTTTGAAAAAATAAGAAAATTTAGGGGGGTGGAGGTTTGGGGGGATCAAAGTTATTAAATCACGATTTCTTCAAAACTACCGAACGAATTGGAATGGAATTTGGTATGTAAGCTTCCTCTAGGGCCATAGGTGTTCACTAAAAAAATGTTTTAAAAAATTGGAAATTTTAGAGGGGTTTGGGGGGTAAAAATTACTAAATCACGATTTCTCTAAAATTACCGAACAGATTGAAATGAAATTTGGCATGTAGCTCCCTCTAGGGCCATAGGCGCTCGCTAAGAAAGGGTTTTAAAAAATTCGAAATTTTAAGGGGGTTTGGGGGGATCAAAGTTATTAAATCACGATTTCTTCAAAACTACCAAACGGCGTGGCATGAAATTTGGTATGAAGCTTCCTCTAGGGCCATAGATGCTCACTAAGAAAGGGTTTGGAGAATTTCGAAATATTAGGGGGATTTGGGGGGATCAAAGTTATTAAATCACGATTTCTTCAAAACCACCGAACGGATTGGAATGAAATTTGGTATGTAGCTTCCTCTAGGGCCATAGGCGTTTACTAAAAAATGGTTTTTAAAAATTGGAAATTTTAGGGGGGTTCGGGGGGTAAAAATTACTAAATCACGATTTCTCCAAAATTACCGAACAGATTGGAATGAAATTTGGTATGTAGCTCCCTCTAGGGCCATAGGCGCTCGCTAAGAAAGGGTTTTAAAAAATTCGAAATTTTAGGGGGGATTTGGGGGATCAAAGTTATTAAATCACGATTTTCAAAACTACCGAACGGATTGGAATGAAATTTGGTATGTAGCTTCCTCTAGGGCCATAGGTGCTCACTAAGAAAGGGTATGAAAAATTTCGAAATTTTAGGAGGGGTTTGGGGGGATCAAAGTTACTAAAATCATAATTTCAGATCTTTTATTATTATGACAATAGTGCTTTTATTATTTAAGATCTATTTATATATAAGCCAAATACCACTCACTGACTGAACACTTAAAAAGAATACAATTACGTTAAAAAGACTGAAAATACCAACCACCACGGGTAACGCCGTACGGGTCAGCTAGTTTAAATTATATATTTTAAAACAACAATACTAAGTACACACAATTAACAAAAACCGAGGCAAATATGTTCATTAGAATTATTTATGAAAGTTCCCTCTTTCATCTCATCACAGCAAATGATCTAAGGGCGTGCAATACCAGGCGTACACAGTCCCATACAGTGCTCTTCAGTATAACTTACCTTTTATCTAATTTTGAAGACAATCTTTTGTAATTTGCAGGAAATCGTTCATGAACATCTAAGCTTATAATTCGTAGGTGACAAAAATTGTAAATTGTACATTTTTATTAAAGATATTTGCTTATAAACAAGACGAAAAACATGATTTTCAGTCGAGTTACTTGATAGCGCTAAAACGTCGGGGCGAATTTTGTTACTTACTACTTAGAAGGCGGCTGTGCCTGCCTAAAAGCAGGCCTCAATGCTCAGAACTTTGCAAATTTTGCTCCGGCGTCTCTTGCCAAAACGTCGCCGTAATTCAGATTGCCGAAGGAGGAGAAGATGACGTCGACGATCCACTACCTTTTTCAAGATGAATCTGACGATTTCGAACCACCCACGAAGGGGACAAAATGAACTATTCTAACCCAACAATATCTCTCGTAAATATGCATAGAGATATATAAAACAACTTTTGAATTAATTACATTGTAAATACATTATTAATAAACTAAATATATATTTCTTGCTGATGTACATGGTTCTCCTTTCAAAATACATCGTGAGAACTCAACAGAGCCAATTAGCGAAAAATGCAGTTTTCCAATTTTTAAGCATTGTGAAAAAACTGTTAGACCTACAGACGTCGTTTTTGTGCTTAAATTAAAGCTAATAACATTCGCTACAACATCTTCCCCTATGGTTTACCCCTTAAAATGAGTATTTTCCTCGATTTTGTGGTCAAAAGTTGATCAAATCATAAAATTTCACTGTTTTGGAAAAAAATAGCCAATTTTTTAGGGCTGTATTGATTTTGGTATCTGAGCTACAGAGCTGGTTCTGGTCTCAAATTGTAGCAAATTGAATG
>JAGFPH010013416.1:0-12542 GCA_018207615.1 Philaenus spumarius
TAGAGGAAGCTACATACCAAATTTCATTCCAATCTGTTCGGTAATTTGGGAGAAATCGTGATTTAGTAATTTTTACCCCCCAAAACCCACTAAAATTTCCAATTTTTTAAAACCCTTTTTTAGTGAACACTTATGGCCCTGGAGGACTACATACCAAATTTCATTCCAATCCGTTCGGTAGATTTAAAGAAATCGTGATTTAATAACTTTGATTCCCCCAAACCCCCCTTAAATTTCGATTTTTTTTCAAACCCTTTCTTAGTAAGCACCTATGGCCCTAGAGGAAGATACATACCAAATTTCATTTCAATCCGTTCGGTAGTTTTTGAGAAATCGTGATGAGTGAGTCAGTGAGTGAGTGGTATTTCGCTTTTATATATATAGATTCGCTAGTTTAGATCTGTATATTGAAAATACTCCCAATACATGGGTTAGCGGGCGAAGCACGCAATGCACTGTATATTGAAAATACTCCCAATACAGTGGTTGGCGTGCGAAGCACGAAATGCACTGTCTATTGAAAATACTCCCAATACAGGGGTTGGCGTATATTGTATTTATATTGTATATATTTGCTAGTTTAGACCTGCTGAATAACATCGTACAGTTTGGTAGAACGGTTGTGAGACACCCGTATACAACAAAAACAACTTATTTTCTTGACTAAAATAGCTAAAGTAAATATTGTAGGAAACACAACAATGATTAGCGAAGACTACAACAAAACATCAGTAGATTCTCTGTGTGAAGTTATCGATAATTAATTATGGGTGTTCAATTTTATTATTAGTTATTCGGACATTTGCCATCATTTGTGTGTTAAAAATCAACGTTTCGGGAATGTAAATCAGCTCTCGTTATCAAGTGACTAACAACTGTGGAAACATAATCTAGGACTATGCAAGGCCGTGGCCAGGGGGATGGGTTAGGTTGTCAACCTCCCTCCGAAATCCCGAAATTTAGCAGTAAAAATAAATAGTAGCTTAAAAAATGCAAGTTAAGTTATAAAATAGACAACACAACAGAGGATCCAGCAACATATTTGACATCATTGTCCATTGTCCATTGCATGAATAGGCCTACTGATATTTAGATTTGTTTGATTAAACTACAAAGTACAATACACATGGATGCAGTAGGTTATACAGCCTTACTCTCTTGTGAATTGTCAGCTTGATCTGATCTATTAAATAAGAAAACCATGCAGGTTTAACAAAAATACTTTACTCTAACAAAACCAAATCATTCATCATCCTTACAACCTATAATATTTTACATGGGTAACTATATCAAAATTTTAAAAATAAACATGGAAATTGTTGTTTAACACGTTCACTGCTACGCAAATTTCGTTTGCTAGGAGCTGACCTTTTATTTTTTATATGTATATCCTAAATGAGTAGAAATTACTTTATTTTTTATTTTTGAACCTTTCTTACTCAATAATCATTAATATTTTAAAGCGGACGCACATGTGCGTCCATAGCATTTAGGCTTACAATTGGCGGGGGGTTGGTGTGCGAAGCACGCAATGCACTGTATATTGAAAATACCCCCAATACGGGAGTAGGCGTGCGAAGCACGCAATGCATTGTGTATTTAAAATACTCCCAGTACGGGTGTTGGCGTGCAATGCACTGTGCGTCGGCCGCTTTTCATAGTGTTCAGTGTCAAGCTCACATTAGCAGTGAATGTGTTACGCGGGTTACGCCCCATACCCCGATCTACCCCCCCCCCCCTTTAGAAAATATCATATGGGCGCCCATGGTTGCGAGTACTTTCTATACGCAATGAAAAGTAAGCCGGACAATCACAACGAAAGACCAAGAATATGTAGGCTATAACGTCATCTCATCGCATTCGAATTGAAATCGTCTGATTTAAGTGTCACCTTCTCAAAGCCGTAATACAAAGGAAGACATCGCACGTTCCTAATAGTAAATTCCTGTGTTATTTTACACCTTTGCACGGCCGTTACGCAAAATCTCTGTTATACAAATACAATATAAAGGACTTTTGAAATCGACTGTCCCGACTAAAATTGTTGAAACGAGAAGTTTTGAAATATTTGTGGGAAACGACAATACTACCGATTAGTTATTTACGCCGAAATAAAATTTGTAAATTTTGTCCCGTTTGTAAATTTTGAGTGCCCTAACCGTTCCAATTTTTGGGACAGTGGCGACAATCCGATTTATCATAATCTAAAGTTTGATGAAATGAAATGAAAATGATTTATTCTTAGTTTTCTGCAACATTATTTCATACTGATAGCTCGGTAAAATGGTTGCAGAAACTCCCCTCTGGTGGAAAAAAAAAGTCGTTTTCTCGGCGGTTCTATATGTTTTTTGGGCGTGCCGAATCCGAATTTGAAGTTTTCAACGAAAATTCCCTGGAGCGTTCCGAGATATTCGGAAAAAATAACTAAAGTTTCGCTATTTTTTGAATTTGTTGCTCGCAACACCGAAACTAATCATTCTATTGAAAAGACCACCCTATACAAAATTAAAGAAGACAAAATTCCTGTACATTTCATCTGTAGTTTTTGAGTATAAGACCAACGGGTGAGGAGCTAGAGCAAGTTGAAAATTGATGAAATTCGCGTTCTTCATCTCTACACATTTATCGAAGAAATACACTATGCACAAGTTGAAAGAGCATTACATTTCCTATAGAGCCATGGGTGGATCCAGCCGGTTTTCAATTGGGGGGGGGGGGGGGCGTATGGAATAATATTTTTTGAATACAGTGCTTGGAAACGTCTTTTTAGACTATTTCAAGAACATTCATTTTACTTTCTCACTATACTATAGTATAGAGAAAGAATAGTGATCGCAAAAAAAATCGATGTTGAGATTTTTGTGGAAATATCCGTTTTGGGACCCCCTGAGTCCAAAAAGTGGTTTTTACAAAATGTCTGTCTGTATGTATGTATGTCTGTATGTATGTCTGTATGTCTGTATGTCTGTATGTATACAAAGCTAGAGAGAAAACTATTCGATCGATTTCAACCAAATTTGCACCAGACATGTCCAGTACGCCTGTATAGATGCACGAAAAAGGGTTTTGAACAATTTTGAAAAACAACCCCCCTTTTTGGCCAAAAAACCCCCAAAAAATCAGTTATTATTTTTTTATAAAAAAACGGCTCCAACGATTTTGATAAAATTTGGCTTATTTGTAGCCTTTAATGTGCCCTACCATATACAAAAACCCGCATCTTTCTAAAAATTCTCGTTTAGCTAATAATAATAATAATAACTGATTTTGGGGGTTTTTTTGGCCATAAAGGGGGTTGTTTTTCAAAAATTTTCAAAACCTTTTTACGTGCATCTATAAAGACCTAATTGACGTGTTTGGTGCAAATTTGTTCGAAATCGATCGAATAGTTTTCTCTCTAGCTAATAATAATAATATTTAATAGTTAATCGCCTACTTTAATAAAAGTATACAAAGCTAGAGAGAAAACTATTCAATCGATTTCAACCAAATTTGCACCAGACATGTCCAGTACGCCTGTATAGATGCACGAAAAAGGGTTTTGAACAATTTTGAAAAACAACCCGCCTTTTTGGCCAAAAAAACCCCAAAAAATCAGTTATTATTTTTTTATAAAAAAACGGCTCTAACGATTTTGATAAAATTTGGCTTATTTGTAGCCTTTAAAGTGCCCTACCATATACAGAAACCCGCATCTTTCTAAAAATTCTCGTTTAGCTAATAATAATAATAATAATAACTGTTTTCGGGGTTTTTTTGGCCATAAAGCGGGTTGTTTTAAAAAAAATGTCAAAACCATTTTACGTGCATCTATGAAGACCTAATTGACGTGTTTGGTGCAAATTTGTTCGAAATCGATCGAATAGTTTTCTCTCTAGATAATAATAATAATAATAATAATAATATTTATTAGTTAATCTCCAACTTTAATAAAAAAAACTCTCCGACCCCACCCTACAAGTCACAGTGAATCTGTTTAGTAATTTAAATGTATTTGTGAGAAAGTATGTGCCAGTTCCTGGTACCGTTTATTGAATAGGAATTAATGATTATATGCTTTACAAAAATGGAATTTTATTATAACAAATTGTAGAGAATAAGTCGTTGAATTTAACTGTATTCTTGAAAATATCCTTATTCTATAAACTTATTTTACTTTGTTTCACTGAATTAGAACAACTAAACAAAACTTCCACAAACGTATAGTATACAGTTCGAGCCAGACGCGAAAAGGTAACGGCAAACCCACTTCACGGAAATACCCGAATAGTCTCGGAATACTAAACCAGGTTTTCCTTATATCAAACGAAAATATAGAACTTGCACTTCAAATCGATATAAAAATCATTATACAAATATATCGATTTGTAATAGATACGTCGATTGCAAAATGTGCTTTCTCATTGGTTAAAAACTGTTCAATTGCAAGGGTTTACATAAAACTTCATATCTAAGAAACTATAACAGTGACGAATGACTGGAAGATCGTGGTAGAAAGTTTAAATCTTGACGAATTTCTTCTCAAAACAAGTCTGTCTAACGGTTATGTGCTTTTAAAAAGTGACGAGTTTAGAGTTTCAGTCATTTGCTTGTGCTTCCTCTCGTGGCATCAGTTGATTAGACAACTACAATATTACAATGATGATTACAATGTAAATATACGTTTTAGAAGAAATTTGTCAATACAAAAATTAAAGTTGAAACGTTTCCTTTAAAATGGTTTTTGTTTTATAGAGATTGGATAATATTTAGTGGGTGAAATATTCGATACAAGTTGTGTTGTCTGAGACTACCCAATTGAGCAGTCTGCCACTTACATTATTAAACAAAACAAAAATATAATAACCCAAAGGACCCCCTGGATCCGCATGTAGAGCTCATGTAGAGCTGATAATATTTGAAAAGTTAAACGGCCGTTAGAGCGACACTTATATTTCGGTCGTAGCTGCCGCACTCAAGTTAAAGCTCCGGCACTTCGGATAGCGTGACTTGCAACCGCCGAGGTCGACGCTTGCCCGCCGGAAATCTAGTTCAAAGCGGTTTGGTCCGGCACTTCAGCCGGAGGTTCCACGCCCAACCTCGGCACTCGACGGTTCTCCGATGGGCGACCGGTTGATTTCGGATTGCCGACGCCGACCGACGCCCGGCATCGCTAGACCTTTTACTTTCCTATTTCATTTGTGATTAAAAACAATTCTTTGAAAACGATGGCGGAAAGTGAAGAATACTCTTTAGCCCGGAGCAAGAAGATATTCTCATCGCGTTCGTCCAGAACTACTCCTTTCTCTACAACCTCAGCGATGAGAGATACAAGGCCAAAGCTGGTGGAAGAATCTCCTTCCACCAGCTGATGAATCCCTTGAAAAGTCAGAAGAGTTGAAAAAAAATTCCAACGTTTTGCCTTGAAGTCACTGTTAATGGGGCTTCGCTTTGCCTCCCCGTTAATTTTGTTTTAACCCTCTATCTGGCAAAGAGTACCTGGGGTACTCTTTTAAAGCGTCACATTACTGGCAAAGAGTACTTTCGGTACTCTTTTAACAAGCATTTTTTTTTAAATCAAAGATACAGGCCGCGAAGTTTCCGAATATTTAGTTTTTACTGCTTTTTTCCGGCTTAGAATAGCTATTTACAGTCAAATAATTTATCGTAGTTAGCCCACTCTTTTTCCAGTTCAACAGAATGAAACTGTAAATTTGTCTATACTGTATTATCCTACTTACCAAATAATATGTGTATTATATTTTACTTTAAATTAGGCTTTATTTTCTGCCTTTTTGGAAACACATTTTGTGTTTTTGCGATCTAGAATAATGGCTTAAGTTTTCAATTCAAAATAAGATTTTTGAAAGCCACTTCCTCTTCCCGTTTCTTGTACAGCTCCAAATTTTCTTCTTATGGCAGTACAATTTCCACCTGAGCTTCTTCTTCTTCGAGCAACAGTACTTCACCCACTTGGATACATCCACCTCACTAGGCGCTTCGAATAAAACTGACGGAAACGCCCGAGGTTCCGAATCGCCGGACAGTCCGACGGTCCACCGCCGAGCGCGCGAACGGTGGAGCGCTGGCTTCGGCTTTTACAAGTCACGCTGTCTGAAGTGCCGTAGCTTTTAACCCTGTTCATCCTTTCCACTCGTTTGATTGGCCTAATTTTACTTGTAATTATAATAGAACGTATAAACAAATTAACTGGATTATAAAGAATAATCCCTACATGGGCTTAAGCTACATCATTTCTGTTGGCTGCTTACATACAATGTTATCAAAACTATACCATGACCGGCATGGTAACTTAGTAAAGTTTATTCAAATGTCTTTTACTCTGGTGGTGGCTGTGTAGTAGTGCTATACAGTTACAGAGAGAGAAAGCGAAGAGATAAAACAAATAGTGAGAAAAACAAAACGAACAAGATGAGAAATATAATAACTAGTAGTTCTGTGAACAGTAGACCTCGCTCGTTGAAATAACAAATGTCATTTTGAGCTTAGGTTAAAAATAGTGTTCCAGTAAGGAAGTAAGCACAAGGTTTAACCAGTGAAACATTGTTTACAATTCCCGCGATTCCGGGATTTCTAGTTCTCGTTTTTATTTCTTTTCTTGAGCTTTAACTGCCAAAGATTTTCTTTTAGAGGCATTGTGTTTTATTTAGGTTAATAATGCGTAATATAGCTAAAAATATCGTATTATAGAGGGACAACATACAATTAAATATTTACATACTTTAATAACTAAAACTGAACAATGTATCATAAGTTAACTTAAGTTCCATATATTCCAATATTAGAAATAATGATAACAAACGATGTTAAAACGTCGTGATAGTGATCTCAACCCATGCACCAACACTTCCCACGGTGTCCTACGGTCATTTTTTGTATGTCCTTTATCGCCGCGAGGTTTCATTTCTTTCATCTCATTTTGTAATTCAAGTAAAAAAATAAAGCTAAGTCAAATACTTTTATGAAATATTCAATGATAATTTACAGGTATACAGTTCAAGTCTTTGATTTATCCTCTACACTTTCTTATAATAATATGTCATTTTTGGGCAAATGATATATTCCTAAATTACTATTCAAAACAGGCCTAGTTTTGTTAGCAGTCTGTAGTAGGAACATAAAAACTGGTGTTTTAAAATAAGAAATTTGAAATTGATAAATATTTTTCTACAATTCTATTTAGAACTAAATTACGAAACTTTTTTACATTTATGAAAAAATTACAATAATTTTTACTACTTTTTATGTAGGCCTAAAGTTAAACATTTTCCTTTCGTTACTGAACGTGATTGTTTCTTAAGCTAATAACTTTCTTAATTTTACTTCAATAATTTTTTTTACTGGCATATATGAGTTCTTTAAACCTTTATCTACAAAAAAGCCATGCAACACTTTTGAATTGGTTTAGAATAAACGTATAAAAACATGGTTGAAATACAAAAACTTGCACGATTTTTAACAAATTCGAAGTTTACGGCCATTTTGTGAGCTTACCGTTAGAGATACGGAAAATAATCAAGAATACAATTTTGTTTAAAATTTAATTTGCTTTTAGCAAAATGTTATTAGTTCTTAAATTCGACTTACGGTTAAGCCACAAACTGGCTTTGGAAAGAAGCTTACACTGAGAGAAACGGTCCGGCCGCCATTTTTATTTTATTTAAGGGGTTAAAATGAAAAATGGGAAAAACCCGTATATATACATGGCTCGGCCTAGGAATAAGGAACATTCATGCAAAAAATCATCAAAATCGGTCAAGGTGTTTGGCCGTAATCGTGAGACAGTCACACACACAGACATTCAGACACACAGACATACAGACACACAGACACACAGATGAAATGCCGAACGGTCGAGTTAAAACGGAGACGTCGCTTACGCTCGGTCAATAACATCACGACAAAATAAGTAATTCCAAATTTTTTAAAGTGTGCAGGGATGATGTTTTAACTACACACTTGATTTACCGATTTTCACACATAAATATAACAATAAAATCCTTGAATTTAATCAATATAAGCATAACCTTAGTTCTTATACAACAGTTCTTATAACACTCCCTAGACACTCAGCCGGTTGTTTGTCTGACTCCGGTCTGTAAACAAATGGTTTGTCTTCAGGTGTGTTTTTGTGCTTTTCTGTATTTGTATTATTGTTTTTTTTTTACTTCTCAGTTTCAGCTCTGAGATGTACAATGTAGATGGTTAAGTTAGTGGTATATTTTAGCATTACTTGTTTTCTTTACATAGGCCTGTATTTTATAACGCATGCATTTAATTTTTATACAGCGTGGGCCCCGCGATCAGACAGACCGGTGTTAGGCTCTACAATGTAAACTAAATTCGTCTTTATTTTAACTGATTTATTTAATTTTTATACGGCGTGAACCCCGTGATCAGACAGCCAGGTGTTAGACTCTACCATGTAATTTAAATTCGTTTGTATTTTACAACTCATTTTTTAAATTTGTATACAGCATGAGACCCGTATCAGACAGTTAGGACTAAATTAGTTTGTATTTATTTATTTAATTTGTATATTTCTTACACCCAGGCTTTCGTGAGTAGACCAATTTCCAAAATAGTTGAAATCCTAAAACATATAAACTCAATTTTGGAAATTCGCTGAATTCACGTCAGTTGAGCGATCGAATTATGTTTACTTTAAAATCCAAATGATGGTATTACTGAGTATTTATATGTTCGTTAAAAGATTTTAAAATATTAATTTTATGTTAAAATATTATGTTCGCTTTTCTAGCGCAGTAGGGCAGTATATGGGAACAATTATTTTTCGGCGAAAGTCGGATTGTCAGCGTAACACGATAATTAAATAAGTAGGAAAATTTTCGGGTGATCGTGTTTCACGCGGCCGGGTATATTTTCGGAAAATCTCCCGTCAATTCTCGTATTTCCACCGTCGCGATCGGGACCTAGGTCTTACGTTTCCAGGACCAGGACGAATCGTATCCGATCCCGATTGTATAACGCGGACCGAGGGGTAGGGGTATCGCGGCCGTGTGGGTTGGCCGCGAAACTACTGTGGAGGGGTCTCGTAGTTTTCAACGCAACCTCGTGGTCTCGCGGCGTTCGACTCAGTGTTTCTACCGTGCACAATACGATCTGACGTGTGAGTGAATGTGTGGATGTGCGAGTAAGTGTCATCATGTCCGGTGCTTCTCAGTAGCCCGTGCCCGTGTTCGTTGTTAATTATTTCTTTCTGTTAGTGCGGGCTGTTGACTGTTGGATAGTAAAAAGGTGTGTTATTTTATCAGTTATTTGATGTTTGTTTGTTTTGAAGCCGTGGATTAACTGTGCTGATTTTTAATGTTCATGTTAGTTTAGTAATGTGTTTTTGTGTATCGCCCGTATCTCACCGAGTGTACATTTTTAGATTATATTTAGCTTTAACTTTATTTATAAGAATTTATAACTCGGGGTAGCCGGAAAACTGGTGCGAGAGAAATTTAGTATTCATATTCGGGTCTGTTTTTATATTCCTGCTGTTTCCGTTCTAGTATTATAATTTAAAAATAATTTTAGATATATTGAATTCGGTTACTAGTAAGTAGTAACGAACGAATCGCGGTCCCATAAAATGGAAATTTGTTATAAAAAATAAACAATAAAAACTGTTTTCAAATGTTGAATTCGTAGAATAAGAAATTAATTTTTCTTCGTATCTATTGAAAATAGTCTTCATTAATCATTTTAAATAACGCGAGACAAGCTCAATATTTTTATTTTTTTTTTCAAAAAAATCGTATGCATGATATCCCTGAAAGTAATAGACATACATCAAATTGATTCCTTTTCACAGAACGCGATATTGCTTTAAAGAAATAAAACAACCAATGTCAATTTATATTGAACGAGTTTTGGCTTAGGAAAAAAATGTATAATATTAGAAAACATTTTTCTAATACTGTATGGTTGAACTCGTGTAAACAGAATTGATATACATTTTACAAAGACGGCAAGATTTTACACCCTTTTCAAAGTTTCCAATAATGTTGCATAATTTATACTGAGAAAATGTTCGCTTTAACTAATTAAGTGGCAACTTGCAACAGTGATTGGACAGTGAACGTTTTTACGATTTTGAAAAAATAATACTAATCAGTACTTTTAAAGGATCTTTATGTCAAACGAATAAATCAAAAGTTTGATCCAACATTAAATAAGATATACTAAACGCTTTCACATAATTTACATTAAGAAAGTTCAATTATGATATTGTGTACATCTACGATGAGAACACAATTACATGCTTTTAAATTTTAAAGTGATGACATTTGTTTTGAACATGGTGATTAAAAGTTTCATTGTATTTACTCAAAAGTTTAAAAAATATAATTTTAATTTTCTAGGTTCTATTATTATTTTATACTGCTACTTAAGTTTTCTCGAAACTTTCAAGTTTTCGCCTCGTTCCTAGTTGCCTAGTTTCTGTGCGTTGTGGTTCTAACATTTAGTTCGGTTGTATTCAAACTTTAAGAAAGTCTTTGATAACAGCGACTTGTTTAAATTAATCCAACGGTTTGTTAGATTTGGTACAGGTTAAATATAAATTAACAAAATGCTGGTATAATATAGTTATTTGAAAATTTAAATTTGTATTGAAATATATACAATTAGTTTTATTGAAAACTATTAAAGAATTAAATCAAGCTATGTTTGTAAAATACATTAATATAATCGGCCTACGCTTGCAGTGAGAATTTATATTAAAAATAATAAACACAAGATAATATTTTACTTTATACTACTTCGAATGAACGTTTGAAGTTTATAAAATTAGAATTTCTGCTACCTATGTCCGGCTAGCATTATTTAACAATTTTGTAATGTTCATGTCAACGTAAGACAATACGATCTGAAACCGTATTTCTCAATTATATTAGTGTCTCTTTTATCTAACCGAAGCCTTAATTTCACGAAACATAATTAAGTTAAAATATAAAACCAACTGATGTGCGAACTACAAGATGTAATCAAATTGTTTCTCGAAATACTTCTATTTTTAAACTTTAATATTTTTGTTTCGTAGTGGTGGGGGAGGGGGTATAGTTTTGATTATTATTTCCTCACGGAAGCCGTGTTTGGATTGACGATTGATAGCTGTATAACTTTCAGGCCATCGGTTTATTTAAGTCAATACAAAAGTTGTTGTGACAGTTTTTTCGATTATTTCGGTCATTACAACCCCACAAGCACTTGTCGTTCGGCTTTGGACACTTTATCTAAGCAAAACGGGGAACTTGAGGTATGGTATATTTTGATAGAATGTTGGACTAACATTCCTTATAGTTTTAAAATTATAACCGTCAATTTGAAACACAATATTTATAATAATAATAATAATAATAATAGTATACTGTTAATGTATTCTCAAAGACTGTTTCAATAACCGCTACCAAGCTGATATAGTTGGAAATTTTGTAACAGCCTATATATTGCCATAGTAAGAAATAAATATTTTTTCTTGATTTTCTTAAACTTAGGTTTTATAATTTAAATAAAGACTGAAATACATTCGTGTAAAATAAATTTAGAGTTTCTCTAAACACTAGTAAAGAACGTTGTTATTTGATTTGCACTCAATTTTTTACGTTTTATTTTTATTTATAAATAAAGTTACTGGTACTGTATTACAATACATTTGTAATCAATTATCTGCCCCATAAGTTAATTATTAAAAAAAAAAACAATTAATTTAATAATTGACTCACGCGAAGATACTGTTCGAACCAAATTTGTATTTCACCATTCATCCAAAGAAGTTATGTTTTCAACAAAATAGTATTTCGTAATTAATTAATTGGTCCCATAAAGTTACGATTTTGAACCGTGCTTTTATTTAATAATTCATCCCACTGTAGTAGTTTGTAATGAATATTTCTTTAAACAATGTTTAAGGTAGGCATATTGCTTTGCTGTCAAATTATATTTATTAATTCATCAATTAAGGTACTCTTTGTTTTCAACCAAATGTTAATTTATTAATTCATCCCATTTTGTTACTGTTATCAATCAATACGTATTTATGAATTCATCCCATGAAGACAATGTTTACATTTACATTTTATTCAATAATTCATGAATTAAATTACAGCTTTTCAGCGAAATTTTTATTTAATAATTCATCTCAGTGTGCACTATTTTCAATCTGGACGTATTTAATAATGCATCACATTAAGGTACTGTTTTACTATCAAATTTTATTTAATAATTCATCCCAGTGTGCTCTATTTTCAATCTATACGTATTTAATAATGCATCACATTAAGGTACTGTTTTACTATCAAATTTTATTTAATCATTCATCCCAGAGTGCACTATTTTCAATCTATACGTATTTAATAATGCATAACATTAAGGTACTGTTTTACAATCAAATTTTATTTAATAATTTATCCCAGTGTGCACTATTTTCAATCTGGACGTATTTAATAATTCATCACATTAAGGTACTGTTTTACTATCAAATTTTATTTAATAATTTATCCCAGTGTGCATTAATTTCAATCTAGACGTATTTA
>JAGFPH010013417.1:0-26594 GCA_018207615.1 Philaenus spumarius
GTTAGGCCTACTAATTTAGCGTTTCAAAATTCAAGTTCCATTTTCCGGTTTGGATACGTTACTAATTTAACGTTCCAAAAGTCACGTTTCGATTTTCCCGTTCCAAAATTAGCGTTACGAATTTAGCGTTCCGATTTCAAGTTCTATTTTCCGGTTCCGATATTATTGTTCCGAATTTAGCATTAAAATTTTAGTACAAATTGGTGGAACAATAACAACGCAATGGGTCTATAAAGAAATTCCGTAACAAATGAATATATAATATTGTATTTTAAAATTGTAGGTATTTTAAGTACTGTACTTTTTTACGTTTACATTTCGCTGGTGAATAAGAAACGAAGATCGGTAATTTGCAATTACATGCACTCGCTAGCTGACGACATAAACTGGCAAGTTTTTAATTTTGTGTGATACTAAACAATTACCGACTATTGTTAAACATTGTACTATCGAAGGACGATTCCACAAATATCGACCAAAGCCTTTCAACAGTTAATTCGTATTTCGTGTCCAATTTAATGAGAAAAGATAAACTGGGACTGCTGTGGATGAATACAATTAGGCCGACAGTATACGGTTAGGTAGATCCAAACAGCGCTGACTGCAGCACGCTCTGGTGGATATTGCGATAAGCTTTGCTTTGTCCTACGCATTCTGCTCGGCAAATTAAATCTTTTCGTAAACTGCGAGTAATTTGTTTCTAAATTGTATTACTGCAATTAATAAGTTTCACGTTTATTTGGATTTTGTCCTGTTACGCGCATTTGTCATGTTTTTAAATATAATAACGATTTAAACTAATGTGATGTTTTTAATTGAAGTGTGCAAAATTTTTAGAAAATATACAATTTAAAAGCAAGCTGGAAACTTTACTGTAAACACACACATGTCCTCTATTTAGTTTTAGGCAACTCTCGTAGCGTTGTTGAAGTTGTTCCAACATTTTGGTGAAAAGGGGTTGTTGCATACTTCTAACTGATTTCTTCACGAAGTTCCGCAATGGTAGTCGGTGGTTTATTTCGGTAGATGCTTTCCTACATCATTCCCCCGACATAAGTGTCTAGTGGTGAACGCTCTGGGGAGTGGGATGTGGAGAGTACGACAACGGCCAATCAGGTGGTTGCTAGTTTTGTTTGAAGTAAAGCGATAGTGGCTGCAGCGTTGAGACTGGTGGCGCCATCTTGCTGGAACCACTGGGAACCAAAACGACATAACCTCTTCAGATCTCTCTATAAGGTACCTGGTTTACGGTAACATCATTGCCGTTATCATCTGAAATGCAAACTCAGTGGGCCTCTCCATGATACAGAGCACCATATTGTTAACCGCTCACTATGCTGTGGCTTCTATACGACATTGTCAGGACTTTGAAATCTGAGAAAACTTTCTGTTTTTAGCGAATTTCCTCAGGAAAGAAGAGCTATTGAAGATAATCTTATGGTGAGATTTACGGTCGGGAGTAGTCAATGAGCACCTGTCGTAATCCCCACAACACATTTTGGGCATCGTTAAAAATTGTATACAGGGTGTCCCATTAGTAAACAGCGAAACTTCGGGAAATGATTCTATAGGTCAAAATAAAGACAAAATCAAGAATAATTTTTTTTTCAAAAAGTTTCCTTTTAAAGATATCCGCATTTTTTTTATATATTCGACTAATACAGTACGTGTTAACAGAGTCAGCGTAGCCTAATCGGTAGCGTTGTGGACTCGGTTCATGGTGGTACCCGGTTCGATACTCGGAGATATCCAAACTTTTTTCAAAGCAAATAATTAAATTAAATTAAATATTAATTATTACAAAACAAGATGTCTGCAAAAAAAAGATGGCGGCCCAAAAATACCCCCAAAATCAAAAAATTTCCAAAATCGCCCAAAGATCCAAAAATTCCCAAAATCTTCAAAAAAAGTTTAGGTTAGGTTAGGAACCAAAAACTCCCCAAATCCAAAATACCCAAAAAATGGGCTTCGGTTAGGACCCAAAAAAAGTTTGAGTGGCTTAGGTTAGGAACCAAAAAGACCCAAAAAAACACCCCCAAAAAGGGGGCGTGGCCCAATGTTAATGACCTTCCCCCACCACTTTTGGCGCTATATCATCCCGGACTCTACTGTTTTGTTTTAAAGATATCCACAATTTTGTATTTTTAACAAAATAACTTATATCTAGCGGTTTGATTGATTGAGTTCAAACTTGGCATTGAGTTTAAGCTAGCAACGATCTGTCTCAAGAAAAATAACCGATTCCTTTCCAGTCATGCGTTTCAAAATGGCGGCTGTTTGAAAATTTCGAACCTAAATTACTCAAAATCATACATTTTAATAAAAAATATCAAGATACCTTTTAATTCCCTATCGGATAGTATATCTGTAAAAACAATTGGATGAAGGACAACAGTTATAAGTAAATAATGAGCTGGACTTGTGAGAAAAATATAGATGAAATAAAACAATTAATAACACAAAATCTCACAACAGATACGTTTAATAAATCAAACGCGTTTCAATGACAAAGTCGCCATCCTCAGTTGTAGTTTGGCTTTTGTAGCTTTATCACTGAGGATGGCGACTTTGTCTTTGAAACGCGTTTGATTTATTAAACGTATTTGTTGTGAGATTTTGTGTTATTGTTTTATTTAATCGAAAACAGGTAAAGATAATAACAGCCTACGCAACCACAATAATTCTGTGTTTACTGTGTTGGTGTAGGATGCCGGGTTGAACAACTTAACTATTATTCTTCATCCGATTGTTTTAACAGTTACACCATCCAATAGGGAATCAAAAGGGCTAAAAAAAAGGTGTCTTGAAATTTTTTGTTGAAATATACTGTTTTTGAGAAATTTAGGTTTGCGAAATTTTCAAACAGCCGCCATCTTAAAACGCATGTCTGGAAAGAATCGGTTATTTTTCTTGAAATAGATCGTTATTAGGTTAAACTTAATGATTGCAATGGTTTTTCAAACCCAAAACGATAGAATACATTTTTTTTACATAGATCGTTCTTAGCTTAAACGTCATCAAGGCAAGTTTTAACCCAATCAGTCAAACAATTCTCTAGATATAAATTGTTTTGTTAAAAATGCAAATACCTGGAAAACGAAACGTTTTTGAAAAAAAAAATTCTTGATTTCCTCTTTATTTTGACCCATAGATCCATTTCCCGAAGTTTGCCTGTTTACTTATGAGACACCCTGTATCTTTGTTTGTACCCTGTGTTTGATGTATCTAATTCACCCTCTAACAGCCGCATTTTAAGTCCGATCTGGTACACACGTTGGTTGTGACTTTTCCCACGAGAATGAAGCTTTGTTAGAGTTTGATCTATAAAAATAAATGTTGGACATTATTCTTCACATTTTGTTTTTTTACACGACCTTATAGCTTGCTTAGTTCCCCTAAAATCTAACAACTATGAATTGAGGAAGCACAATGTCCATTTCAGAGGTATTATTACCAACTAAACTATATATTGTGTTTACGTTAACAGGTTAAGAATACGACTTAGGACAATCTGTTACTCTTATATACCCAACTCAAATATACTAAACTAGCAATGCGTTCGTGGCTAACGCGCTAAGGCGTAAGTCTACGGTGATGGACTCTGCTGGTTCGAATCTCGACAAGACCAAAATGTTTTCCAAACAAAGCGTTTCATAAAATGCAGGAGACAATACGTGACGGTAAAACCCGATTCACTGCCAGCAAACATAGCGCCTATAGTAGTTTACACTTCAGGAACTTTCTCTGGAGTATTAAGAGCGTTAACCAACCTCAAATGAGATCGTAATAGTAACGTATTTTCCCACTACGTTCATACCTTGAACTGTACCTAACCTGCCAGACGTAATGCAATTAAATATCAGCCTCTGTGGGACTCACCACGTGAAGGCATTAGGAACGAATCTCGCATACAACGGTGGATTCCATCTCACCAACGTATATTGCAAATCCATCGTCAATACACGCTTCAGTTATGCCGGCTTATACGCGGGCAGTCAACTGCACATTATCCTCATGCTAGGAATTGATGGAATAGAGGAAGCTACTTTGAAGCCATATTAACGGTGTTTTAATAGTATTTCCCGGAACCCCTTTGCAGAATTGTTCCTTGTAAGACCGATTGAGTTCAAACTTGGCGTAAGGTTATAACCAGAAATGATCTATATATTAAACCTTGTGTTGCGATCTGGGCACCGATCGCGTACGTTTTGTTGAATAATTTTTATTATTTTTTTTTCCCGCTTACACACTTCCTCAGCAAGGGATATTTAATTAAATTACAAGTGAAAAAACATAGACCAAGACCGGGAGTTGAACCCGGGACCTTCAGGTTTCCGTCCTGATGCTCTGCCATCTGAGCTACCCTGATATCTACCGATATTGGTAGATGTTATCTCACTTGTACGGTTTTTACTGCAATTATTGAATTATCAGATTGAATACCTCGTGTATACGACATTGAAGACAATCTCAATTCTTATTTCGCAGCTTACAGGAGTGTTATTATTATTATTATAATTTTTTTTTCCGCTTTTTCAATAATTGCAGTAAAAACCGTACAAGTGAGATAACATCGACCAATATCGGTAGATATCAGGGTAGCTCAGATGGTGGAGCATCAGGACGGAAACCTGAAGGTCCCGGGTTCAACTCACGGTCTTGGTCTATGTTTTTTCACTTGTAATTTAATTGAATAATTTTTATTTAAAGAAGATTGGCAAAACCTATTCGAATCCCCATGGACCAATTCTCTATTGAAATTTGAATTCAACCTATTTAATAAATAAACGGTACCAGTTAACTGACACAAACTTTCTCCCAACTTACTGTAGTCAAAATAATATTGTTTTTAATCATTTTATTTACTACTTTTTAGAACAAAACAAAAAAATAATATTCTACCTACGTCAATCGTATAAAAAAGTTATTGTCCCAGGCGGGATTCGATCGTGCGACCTTTGAATTACTGGCCGTCTTCTCTACCGTTGTGCTATCCCTTGCGGCCGTTGCCGTGATGCTAGATTGACAACATAAACTTGTTTATTTTTTAACATTTCCCCATAATTATGAAACGCCGAAGTTTTGATAAAAGCGGATGGTGTCATTTTGTTTGGCATCTTAAGCACTATAAATACTGAAAATTTGATCAAAATCGTTAGAGCCGTTTTTGAGAAATTTGCATTTTTGTCGTTTTTTATTGGTTTTTAGGGGTAAATTACCCTTAAAAATTAAAAATTCCAAAAAATGAAAAAAACGCCTGGAGATATTAGGGTTTAGTACCTACATACCAAATTTCATGAAAATCGGACCAATAGTGTCCCCTCTGGTCGTGTATACATACTGACACACTGACAGACAGACACCACGTTAAAAACACTTTTTTGGGTTCAGGGAGCACCAAAACAAAAAATTCCACTAAAAATATTTTTGGGTTCAGGGAGCACCAACACAGATAATTGCACTAAACAATTTTTTGGGGTTCTGGGAGCACCAAAACAGATAATTCAACTGAAAATTCAAATTCGAACGTTTTTACGAAAACAATACTTTCTCCATATACTACGTATAGGGTGGAGAAAGTAAAATTGCATTTGAAAAAAAAAACACGTATGAGCCAACCGTTTACCCCGATAGAAAAAGCATACAGAATATATATTACAGACGGAGTCCGTGAGATGTTTTATCCTTTTGATATAATTTTGTGATACAAGTAAAACTAACTGAAACATGTTTGTACAGTAAGAATTTAAAAGTATTTACAGTTCATTCTGTGATTTATTCTCTACACTTCTTTATAATAATATTTAAATTTTGGGAAAGTATATATTCACAAATTACTATTCGAACTAGGCCTAGTTTTGTTTGCAGTCTTGTAATAGGAACCAAAAAACTGGTGTTTTAAAAAAAAGAAATTTTGAACCGATATATATATATTTATACACTCATATTTATAACTGAATTAAAAGTTTACTACTTTTTATGTAGGCCTAAAGTTGAACTTTTTCCATTCGTAACTGATTTTTTGTTGCTCCTTGAGCTAATCATTTTGTAAAGTTTACATCAATCGATTTTTTTACTGACATATGAACTCTTTGAACCTTTCTCTATGAACACTTTTGGATTGGGGTATGAATTTGGCGAATTTATAAAAAAAATATTGCATAACGCACCGAAATGGCTTGGCATTGCAAACATTTTAAACGACAGTTCTAAATGTTAACTGTTATATTCTGGTAGGAATAAATTCCTAAAGTATAAATAATCAAATATTGATCGAATGCATATAATTATTTTAAGTTAAAATATATTTATTTTAGTTACAATTTACTTTTACCAAGAATTTCATAGGCGGGGTACCCGGGTGACAGATGCTGTAATTTTTTTGGGGTGGCAAAACGAGGGTTAAGGAAAATAAACAATTATATCCAATCATTCGTTTCAAAATGGCAACCGTTTGAAAATGTCAAACCCAAATTATCGAAAAACAATAAATGTTAGTAAAACATGTCAAGACACCTTTTTTGTAACCCGTTTAATTCTCTATCGGATGGTGTAACTGTTAAAACGATAGGATGAAGGATAACAGTGAAATTAAAGATAACAGCATCGGAATTGAAGGATAATAATTAAGTTATGTGTAACAATTCATTTGTTCAACTAGGCATTCTAAACAAACACAGTAGACACAACAACATTGTGGTCAGGTACGCTGTTATTGTCTTTAACTTAACTGTTATCCTCCATCCGATTGTTTTTACAGTCAAACCATCCGTTAGGAAACTAAAAAATAAAAAACCGGTATGTTTGCAATTTTTTGTTAAAACATACGGTTTTTTGGATGATTTAGGTTTTAAATTTTAAAACAACTGCCATTTTGAAACTCAAGATTGGATATAATCGTTTATTTTTATAAAAATAGACCATTGTTAGATATAACTTTACTTCAAGTTCGAGCTCAATCGGTCAAACCGTTCTCTAAATATGATTTTTTTTTAAACATATGTGGACAGACGGAAAGTAATCACCGAATGTGTATATTGTGAAATATGTTTGTCTCGATCCCAGGAACAAATCCGCAAAACGGGACCAGATAGTTCGGGGACACCCTTTATATAAAACTATCAATGAAATACAAAAACATGTTCTGGGGATCATGATCGATGCTCATTGCCTACTCCCGACGTTAGGTCACTGCTACAGCTCAGCTTTCATGTGGAAATCCTCTAATAAACAAATGAAGCAAGGTCGTGTCTATTGATTCCCTTTCTCCAATAAACCAGAGTAACGAATTAACGACAGAATAGCGTGGAGTGGTGATGTCACTGGCAACTCTATGCTTTTAGTAGTTCTCGTGTGACGTGTGATAGTGTTATCTCGTATCGTGATAATGTATTCGGATTTGGAAAGGACAAAAGTCAACTCATTCGACTTTACCAAAGTGTTCGACAGAATAAACTGCACTGAAGTTTAAATAGATGTAAATGTTTTATTCTTAAATAAATATTGAAAGTAAAAGGAACCTTAATAAACCCTAAAAGATTCAAATTATTTTAAATACTTATGGGATTATAATCACTTCGCTCGGCAAACCTTGTGGCGAACCAAATACAAACAGACTACTGTAGATATTCTGATATTTTCATGGAAATTACGATTTAGTAGGTCAGAGGCACTTCGATAGGGGTAGAGTGGTTGTTGGGTAGTTGTGACCTACTAGCCCAGTCGGTATAGGTTAAAACTACCAGTAATTTGCAATATGGCTGATTTTTTTTTATAAGTACCTTAAAGTATGTACATTAACATAAAAACAAGTTTACCAGTGTATCGATTTCCCAAAGTCGAAAAAAAAATCGATTATCATTTTATTTTCTATTATCCTTAATATTTCGAGCTATGATGAAGATAGAGAAAAATAAAAAATACCACCGTGTATGGGAGGTATTTTTCAATAAAAAAGGTCGTGTGTATTTATTTCGTCCGAGCAATGGTTTGTCTGGAAAAAATTCGATAATGCAGGTATGTACTTTGCAGCAGGGGAAATCACTAAAAGGGGACATCTTATTCATATATGAAGCGTTGGGTCATTCTAAATTGGCCGAATTTTAATATATCGAATTGAAACTTGACGTAGGAGTTAAAATATTAATTTTAAACATTTATGCAGAGTCTCAGCTTGTTATCTTGAAAATGACCCGATCTAGAGCCACTTGACTCATCAATGGGTTTCTCGATTTTAGGAGTACCGGACCCACGAACTAATTTTAATCGGCTCCAGTTTAGAGAATTTTTAAAATATCAACGTGAAAGTTTTTTTACAAGTTAAATATATATATTCAAACAAGTTCAAAGAGTATAAACCTTTTTCATTATTTACTTTTAAAAGCACAAGTAAATTAAAAACTGTTAATTTTAGACCCTTTTAGAATTTTTATCAAAACGCTTGAGTTGATCAGCTGCAGATTAGTCATTTTTGAAAATATAGCTTTTAAAATAAGTATAGCGAAAAACAATTGTATTTGTAACTTCTGTACCAATATTGAAATCGATATGTTAAAAAATGTCGAAAATGGAGTCGTTGAATCCAAAAGTGTTATAGTTAAAACGAGATAGATAAAACAGAAGACTATTTTCAAGCGCCTCGTTTTCAAAAATAACAAGAAAAAAATCGTTCATACTTACTAAGAATATTTATACTGGTGTACTGAACTTGTAAAACAAATTTGGTGTTGATATTCAAAAAATTGACGAAACTGGAACAGATTGAAATTAGTTCGTGGGTCCGGTACTCCTAAAATCTATAATCGAAATCGACTTCTAGATCGGGTCATTTTCAATATAACAAGCTGAGACTCAGCATAATTGTTTAAAATATATATTTTAACTCCTATGTCAAGTTTCAATTCGATATATTAAAATTCGGCCAATTTAGAATGAGCCAACTCTTTTAAAGAGAATAAACGGTACCAGGAACTGGCACATACTTTCTCACAAACATATTTCAAATTATTAAACAGATTCACTGTGACTTTGTAGGGTGGGGTAGGAGAGGTGATTTTTTATTAAAGTTGGAGATTAACTAATAAATATTATTATTATTTTTAGAGAGAAAACTATTCGATCGATTTCGAACAAATTTACACCAAACACGTCAATTTGGCCTGTATAGATGCACGAAAAAAGATTTTGAATTTTTTCAAAAATCAGTTATTATTATTATTATTAGCTAAACGAGAATTTTTAGAAAGATGCGGTTTTTCGCATATGGTAGGGTACATTAAAGGCTACAAATAAGCAAAATTTTATCAAAATCGTTAGAGCCGTTTTGTACAAAAAAATTATAACTGATTTTTTGGGTTTTTTTTTGCAAAAAATGGGGTTGTTTTTCAAAATTGCTCAAAACCGTTTTTCGTGCATCTATACATTCCTACTTGACATGTCTGGTGCAAATTTGATTAAAATCGATCGAATAGTTTTCGCTCTAGCTTTGTATACATACAGACATACAGACAGATATTTAGTAAACAAACACTTTTTTTGGACTCAGGGGGTGCCAAAACGGATATTTCCACAAAATTCTCAACATCGATTTTTTTGCGATCACTATACCTTCTATATGTATAGTGAGAAAGTAAAACAATAAAGTAAGCAACTCCAGATGTTTAAATTATAATACAGTGAGCCTTCTACGTTGACTTTTGTTATTGTTTACCTAACCTAAACAAACTGTTGGTTGAGAAGGACAATACCATTATTATCTAATTCTAAATTTACCAAGTTGGTTGCTATGGTAATATGTAAGTATTTTCAATAAAAATGTTTTGGTTCAAAATAGGACTAAATTAATTATTGTTTGATCCAAATCTGTTATTTCATTTATAATGTGTAACAAGATATGTTTCGATTGTTGCCTTTTAGTTCACATTTTGTTTGTGTTTGCTTTTATTTTGATAACCTAATCTAACAAAATCTGTTGCTTGTTACAAATAATTAACTGATTCTAAATTTGATTAGTCGGTTGCAATAAATGTAAATGTATTCAACAAACATGTGCTGCTGACCTTCTGAATCAAACAGATAATTTATCTGTCACAGGGCAGGGTGTAAACTCGCATATTTTCAGAATTTCTACGCTTTAAAATGTAATTCTGATGTTTCAAAAAAATTTGGTTTTGAAGAATAATTTATTTTCTGGTTATAAATTTTCCAAGTTGGTTGCTATGTTAATGAATGTAAACGTTTTGGTTCCACATAGGCATAACCTAAAATTGTGTTCATTTTTTGATCCAAAACAGTAATTTTATTTATAACTAGGGAAAACCTCTGGGTGCTTCCCCCCGTTGGAACCTTCTATACACATAATCATGTTATATTTTCTTTGCAATAAAGGTGTACGATTAATAACAATTCCAAAGCTAATACGGTAAATAACGTTAAATGTAAACATTAAATTATTTCATGTATTTTATAACAGCAGTTATAATAAAGGTTAAAAGAACCAGCAATGCTCCGGTCCACACTTTTATAAAAACTTAACCTAAAAGTTAGAAATACAAATAATTTCTTTAAAGTACGAAATCAGCTGTTAATGAAAATATTGCAGCAAACAGCTGTTTTATCTGTTAGTTTATTCAGTTGGTTGTTATAGTAATACATGTAAATACATGCGATGATTCATCAGTGCAGGAATAACCTATGATTTTTTCCGACTAAATTTACAAATAATATTGAAATAAAAAATGTTTTTATCAAAATGAATTATAGCCTATGTTACTCAAGAATAGTGTAGATTTTTATTAATAAAACTATGTTTTCAATCGGTTCAGTAGTTTCAGAGATTATACAATACATACACACAACCAAACAAAAAAATTTACCTTTTTATAATATTAGTAACAATATAATAATAATAATAATAATAATAATAATAATAATAATAATAATAATTTTGTATTGATTCCTTTTTATATACAATTAAACAATATACCAATGTCTAGGAAATACCCAACCATCTTTTCCTGTAACCGTTGATTAGTGCATTTGATAAACTGATAAACAAAAATCTTGATAGTAATTAGAGAGAAGAAAATACAAATTTTTAGTTTGGTCTACCTTTTAACACATACATTTGAACTGCTATGTGCGGCTTGCTGAGGTAAGAGGACAAACAATACAAACATATACAGGCAGAGAAAGAAAACCAGTAACAAAGCACTGGTACTAATAATTATAAACACAACTAACTAAAATATAACTGTAAAAATAATTACAATAAATTTAAAGTCATCGGGTCACTGACAAGAACATAAATACAATAAATAGAACACCACAGCACTGTACAAACACGAATAACTTAAAAACTACTAATAATAATATAATATATATATATGTAATATCTATTAGTAATATTTTAATAATATAGATATGTAACAACAGATATTGGAATTATAATACAGTAAGCCTTTTTTATTTGACAATTTGTGATTGCTTTTATTTTATTAACCCAATCTAAAAAAGCTGTTGGTTGTGAAGCATCATTAACTGATTCTAAATTTGCCAATTTGGTTTATATGGTAATGAAATGTAATTAATACACTAAACAATCGTGTGTTGCTTAACTTTCGGTCTGAATCAGCTGTTTCATCTGTTATAAAATTTTTCAAAATTCTTTCTTAGTGTGCGTTAATGACCCCATACAAATTTTCATAAGCTTAGGCTGACGTGTGGGCTGCCGTGAGACCTACACGTCTCACCCTATCAATACTACTAGTTTTCCTTTTCAGAAAAGTAAACATAACCTACAAACAACGCTTCCACATGTAGGATGAGCTATGTCCATTTCGCCAGGTAAATCCAATAACTAGAACACACTCGGTCTGTATAATCAGATTATCCAGTATGTCCCATTTGTTTTCTAATTTAAATGTAACTCATTTACCTGCGAAAACTCAATTACTGATTTTAAACTGGATTTTATTGATTTTATATGAGCGGACCATTAATGCAGTCCGTAATCGAAATGTAAATAACTAGTAGTTCTGTGAACAGTAGACCTCGTTCGTTGAAATAACAAATGCGGTTTTGAGCTTAGGTTAAAAATAGTTTGCCAGTAAGGAAGAAAAAAAAAAGGTTTAGCCAGTGAATTTATTATTTTGCAATTCCCGCGATTCCGGGGTTTCTAGTTCTCGTTTTTGTTTCTTCTTTGCTTGAGCTTTAACTGCTAAAGATTTTCTTTTAGGGGGCATTGTGTTTTATGTAGGTTAATAATGCGTAAGTTACCTACAAATATCGCGTTATTGAGGGAAAACATAGAATTAAATATTTACATACTTAAACAACTAAAACTTAACAATGTATTTACGGTTCAATATCATCTTCCAGTATTTAGAAATAATGAAAACAAACGATGTTAAAGCGTCGTGATAGTGATCTCAACCCATGTAGAAAACTTCCCACGCTGTCCAACGGGGTAATTTTTTGTATGTTCTTTATCACCGCGAGGTTTTATATGTTTCATCTCATTTTGTAATTCAAGTAAAGCTAAGTCAAATACTTTTATAAAATAATAATTTAAAAGTATACAGTTCAATTCTTTGATTTATCCTCTACACTTTCTTTTAATATTATGTCATTTTTGGGCAATAGATACAGTATATTCCTAAATTACTATTAAAAACAGGCCTAGTTTTGTTAGCAGTCTTGTAGTAGCTATTTAGAACTAAATTACGAAACTTTTTTACATTTATGAAAAAAATTACAAAAAATGTTTACTACTTTTTATGTAGGCCTAAAGTTGAACTTTTTCCTTTCGTTACTGAACATTGCTTGTTTCTTGAGCTAATAACTTTGTTAATTTTACTTCAATCATTTTTTTTACTGGCATATATGAATTCTACGAACCTTTATCTACAAAAAAATCTAAGGAACACTTTTGAATTAATTTAGAATAAACGCATAAAAACATGGTAGAAATACAAAAACTTGGACGATTTTTAACAAATTTGAAGTTCACGGCCATTTTGTGAGCTTACCCTTAGAGATACGGAAAAAAATCAAGAATACAATTTTGTTGAACATCTAATTTTCTACTAAGAAAATGTTATTAGTTTTTAAATTCGACTTACGGTTAACCCACAAACTGGCTTTGGAAAAAAGCTTACACTGAGAGAATCAGTCCGGCCGCCATTATTATTTTATTTAAGGGGTTAAAAATTAAAAAATGGAAAAAACGAATATATATACATGGCTCGGCTTCGGAATAAGGAACATTCATGCGAAAAATCATCAAAATCGGTCAAAGTGTTTGGCCGTAATCTTGAGACAGACAGACAGACACACAGACGAAAAGCCGAACGGTCGAGTTAAAACAAATTTAATCAAATTTTATATTTTACTGTGAGGAACAAACTGATTTATAACTAACAATATCTTTTTTGACATAAAAACATTAAAAATTGGAGTCAATGCTGTTACTGCTTTGAACTGTTATAGGCACTATCCAAGGATGCTGCTAGTACCTTTACTGAGTGAAATATACAACCGGAAACGGAAAAGAATAATTCTACCACGCAGCTGAACCACCGACGTGAGTTGAGCAAATTTTCAAAATTAAGTTTAGAGGCCTATGTTTTAGGGTTTCAACCAACAATTTGTGAAATAGATCTATTCACGACGGTGTTGAATAGCTGCAAAATGCTGCGCACGCCATTCCACATATTGGGAGTATCTTCAATACAAAAAGCATAGCGTGCTTTGCACGCCATTCCGCAATTGAGAGTATATTCAATACACAAAACATTACGTGCTTCGCACGCCTTTCCGCATGTTAGGAGTATCTTCAATCACAAAGCATTGCGTGCTTCGCACGCCAACCCCACGGTAGAATCCACCACATGGTTTTCAACCGGGTACTTCTATGGTATTTCACGTTTTGATAGATTTTGAGAGAACCAAGCGAGCTATAAGGTCGCGTAAAAAAACGAAATGTTGCAGAATAACATCCTGCATTTATATTTGTAGAAAAAACTCGAAAACAAATTCATTCTCGTAGGAAAAATCTCTGATATTTTTCATTTTCTGATAAACAGGTACTCTTTCCCAATAACCTCTTGAGTTACCATGCTGAATTATTGCACTGTTGTAAAATGTTCTGTAACCTACATAGTTAACCTATTCAAATTGGCACGCAATTCTTTACAAGTGTCGAAAATATGTTTTCATATTAACAACTCCGATTTTACATCGTTTTTTTTTTAGAAACATTCTGTATAAAGTGGTTTACTTTAAACGGAAAACAAAATTTAAGTTCTTATTTAACCGTACCTAAAGTACGGGGTTTTACACGGAAATATTGGCGCTCCCCTTGAACACAAATTTAATTAAGTTTCTTGCCAACGTAGAAAAAAGTTTGCACCAGTAAAGTCACGTGGTAAGAAATGGGACGTCAAGCTTTGTTTTGTTACAAGAAAAGTTGTGCAAAGTAAAACTTGCAACGCGCCAGCTTTGCCAATTAGAATACCCGGCGTTTACTTTGAAAGTTTGAATTTGTTGGATTAGTACCGCCAGTTGTGATTCCTTTCGTGTCTGTTGCCTAAGAACCCGCATAAGACGCTGAGGGGATTATTAGAATTCAGTGGATCGTGAATGAAAATGGAAAACTTCCAAGTTCTTCTATGTCTTGAGATATGCTCTAATAAACTAAGTATTTATTAAAATTCAGTGGATCATGAATAATAATGAAAACAACCTTGTCAAAACGTCACTTTGTAGTATATGACGTAATGAACGTGTTTGACATACCTCTGTAACTTCATTACACCTACATCCCATCTATTTGACTAACCAATTCGATTACATTTATTTAAAACTTAGTGGAAACAATTTTAACCCTAGAGCCGGCAATATTAACGGAAATTATTTTTTTGGCGCGTGAAAGCATTTTTTCAAAAATTCGCCAAAAACAGTAAATTGGGTCGCCGGAATACTACCCCCCGGAAAACTACCCCCCAAGCAGGTTAGTACGTCATTTTGACGTCAGAGATCGGGGGGGGGCAGTTTTCCAGTCACGCACACTCAAGTTTCGATATAATTAGAATTAAAAAAAAACTAGAGGACTAACCTAAACTGTTAAGTCACAGTATGTTGGCCATAACAGTATAATTGTAGGAACCTGCTTGGGGGGGTAGTTTTCCGGGGGGTACTGTTCCGGCGACCCGCCTTTGCTAGGGTGGGTAGTATTCCAGTGGCGGACACGGCTCCCATATTGGTTAGTTGGCAGATTTCGTGACGTCACGTTTCACCTGGGGGGGGGGTAGTTTTCCGGGGGGTAGTATTCCGCATCCCCAGTAAATTAACCCCAATTCAAAAGTGTTCCGTAGCTTTTTTGTAGAGAAAGGTTCAAAGAATTTATATATGACAGTAAAAAAATGATACATGTAAAATTTACAAGTTACAAAAAACAAGAAACAAAAAATGTTCAGTTACGAAAAATAAAAGTTCAACTCTAGGTTTCCATAAAAAGTAGTAAACATGTTTTGTAATTTTTTCCATGAATGTAAAAAAGTTTCTTAATTTAGTTCTAAATAGAACAGTATAAAAACATTTACCAATTTCAAATTTCTTATTTTGAAAACACCAGTTTTTATGTTCCAACTACAAGGGTGCTAACAAAACTAGGCATGGTTTGAAACGTAATTTAGGAATATTTGCTTTGTCCAAAAATGAAATAATATTATAACAAAGTATAGAGAATAAATCAAAGAAAAGAACTGTATACTTGTATATTACCCATAAAAGTCTTTTACTTAGAATCAATTGAATTACAAAAGTGAGATGAAGCAAATGAAACTTCGTGCGGACGAAAGAAATTAAAAAATGACCGTTAAAGACAATGGAAACAGTTTTGTTTTGCAATCTCAAGCGGTAGTATGAATTCTGCGCAAATAATATGTACTTTTAACTGCTGTTTGAATAACATCTAACCAGTCAAATGATTCAACTTTGGTCTATAAATAGATGCAAAAAAGTCTATTGAAATAATTAGAATCATAAGAGATATCTTGAACGAAAATGTGCTGTTTTATTGGTTGAAATCTGACCGATTGCAAAGGTCTACAAAATTCCCCCTAGCTTTAGAACTGTTTGACTGAATTTTTAATGGATAGTTTCAGATAGTAGAAGGTGGGATGAATCAAACGGTATACAGGTTTAACTCAGAAAAAGTACTGGGCGGGCAGTACGGAGGGACAAAGAAACTGGCATTCCGCCCGTATAGGCGTGTTACGTCACAGTTGTTCTGACAACAAGTAAACTGAAACGATGATTACACAAGTAAATATACGTTTTAGAAAGGAATTGTAAAAACAAAAATTAAAGTTTGAAATATTACCTTCCCAATGGTGTCTGTCTTTTTAGTGGGTCAAATATTCAATACAATCACTCGTTACAAATGTGTTGGAGTGACGGTACCGTCAGCAAGTTCTAGGGTTAATATACCTGTCCACCATATTGAATCTGAGTACTACCATATGCGGATGTTGATTGCCAAATACATTTTCAAAAATCGCTGTATTGTTTTCATAAACGTATGATATAAATAGTCAACTTAATTTTTTGTTTACTCGGTTGCTAAAAGAGATATTGCAAAAAGCCTCAGCAATCAACACAAACAATCTATTTTTCTTTAAGAAAAAAATACAGCTTTCGTTTTATGACGAAAACAACACAAAAATATTCTTAAAAGTGAAGGTATAGTTAGGTTAACATTGAAATTGTAGCCAACTTCGCCGTTTTGCATTTAGGGACACGAGCCTTAAACTCCAGCCAGAAGGAAGGCACCTAAATGAAAGGCTCTGAAACTTATGATTATGAACGCCTGTATAATAATTAGATTTACATTTCCAACAGAGGCAGTGTAATTGATGCTAAACCTATGGTGAGTTGTAGATTATCTGTACCCAATGAAGTAACCGTCAAAAGGGTGAGAGGTGCAATCACAAACAGTTCAAAGAAATCTGCACGTAGTCTGTCACGAGAAATTTGTGTCAATGAAGAAAAAGTGCGAAATATCCTGAGAAAAGATCTGTACTTGTTTCCCTAAAAACTTCAGGTATAAAACAATTTGAAACCAAGTGATTTTCAAAGTTGTTTGACGATATGCAAAAAAAATTGGATTTAACTAAACCAATCAGACTTTTGGAAAGAGGCTCATAATGGCTGATGAAGCACACTGCCAGGTGAATACCAAAAGAAATAAATAATAATATTAAAAACAAATCACGATGAATATATTCCAAAATTTAACCAAAGTCATTAGAAAATTTGTGAAGACCACTACTGTTTAATCAGATTACAACGGATGCTAAAACACCCGTGTTAACCATTAATTACAATTCCCGGACATTGTGCGAGAACTTCCGTGACAAAATAGATGTGAAATACACGTGCAATGTTCTACGTTACTTTTCTAAAGGAAATGCAAACGTAGCAACTGCATGGGAAAGGAAACATATGCACTAGTACTAATTTAGAAAATTATAGAGGCAGTAAGAACACGAGTTTTAAAAGGACACAGAAAAATGGAGAGATGAAATTTAAAAAAAGAGTCTTCTTCGAGAAACCTTCTTCTTTTAAACTATCTTGTGGAAGACTCGTATATTCAAATAACCTTACTCGGTGTAAAATTCAAAAATCTTACAACACTTACGTGTATTGGGTTACGTGAATAAACAGAAGTGGGAATATGGACCGGGCGAAACCCGTGTGAGATTTATGAACGCCCTAAACAAAGTTTAAAAGTTACCATACGGTGCGCAATATGAATATGATGGGTGTAATTTACTGTTCGACCATTTTCTTTTGAAATATAGTAGTGCTGCCAACCTAAGCACATTCTGCTATTGAATGTTGAATGCAGGTACACATACACTAAAGACTGTCAAGATAGAACTTCATGCTTTATTTATTTTCGTCGATTCGAAATACATCGATCTAACGAATTCATTTGGGCAGTAGCGATGCAATGTATCGAACATCGATGTATGTCGAATATCCATTTGATGTAAAGTACGGTATTTATGTAGAGTACTATAGAATTTTATAAAGTGAGTATTTTTTGTGTATATGTATTTTGTTAAGGGATGTAAAAGTTCTAGGAATAGCGGAGTTCGGCATCGTGTTTATTTACGTTCGAATTCGCAGTCCGAACTCATTAAACAGATACGTCTAATATTTCCTGAGTTAAATGAGTTATGAATTGAGTTTAAGTTTAAACTGTTAAGTTTATCTGTTCGTAATTAAAGTTCTTTAAATTTTGTTAATCACATTTTTTGTTTTCATTTATTTTTAACCCTTAGTTAGTCGCTAGGCGGGGATCTACCCGCATTCTCAGAAAAACTGAAATAAAGCTGTAACTGTTCAATGTTGATAAACAATGTTCCAGGTATCTTTCTTCTGACCTTTTCCGAGTAGGTGTGTGCCACCCTTGCTTAATTTTAACGAATCATCAGTCTGTGATAAGCTGCGGAAGTGAACGGTCCCATCAGTGCGGGTCTCTTGCCGCTAGCGCGCTTTTGTGCTGTAAGAACTTTGGGGGTTTCCCCACTAGCGTCCCAAAATTAAGTGTAAGTTTTTCGTAATTTCTTGTTATTGGTTAGGTTAGTACGACTTAACACAACTTTGCTCTGTGTTGCCAACATTGTTCAGCTGGGATTTTTTTATTTTCCAAATGGTACATTCTCTACGTAGCTAGACCTATAACATTCATTAGCTTTTTCATTTTGTACTTTTTACTATCAAATTTCCATAGGAAAAATGAGCCATGCAGTGACCCTGATGGTGAGACCTAAGGTCAGGAGTGGCAAATGAGCACCGATCATGGTCCTCAGAACACGTTTTGAGGTGTCAAGCACGTTTTTTTGACCGGAAGTAACTATTTTTTTAAACATTTGTAGAGTATTGTATAAAAAATAAATGTAGGATATTATTCTGCACATTTTGGTTTTTTATACGCCCTTATAGCTTGCTTGGATCCCCCAAAATCGATCAAAACGTAAAATACCATAAATGTACCCGGTTCAAATCCATGTAGGGGGGGGGGGCGGGTTTTATCATGGGCCCAACGGCCAAGTTTTGAACCCTATCAAATTTGAATCAAAATTGAACCCTACCAAATTTTAAATGCTGCAAAATAGCGACAGAAATTCTGGAAAATGAATGTGCTGGGATTTTGCCGCTAGCGTCTACTGACGTTAGTCCTAGGGGTGTGTCTAACTAAGGGTTAAAGGCGTTTAGATATAAAATTGAACATTATAATTACGTATTAAAGAATTTTCTTACTTCTACTGTTTTTAGTGAACTTTGATTCGAATTGCTGTAGAGTTTCAAGAACGAGTAAAAGAGATAATGCCGGAACGATAAGTGCTATCGTCAAGTCCGCCGTGTTTTGACTCAGCGTAAAGGTGTATAGCCCGTCTAAACACGGTCACTTCGTCAGCAATCCTACAGTCTCTGAAAAGAAGATTTCACCGGTCATCTTTGAAAGATAAACGTCAGTAATACGTGTTTACGAGAAAGTTTAAAAAACATCGCTGGATTTAATTATAGAATACACACTGGTCAACCGTTTAAAGTAAGGGACGTAAAAGCAAGGTTGATTATTGCCCCTCTATGTTAGCAAACTAAGAACAACCTGGGTGCCTACAGACTGAATGGTTTTCAGTTGAAAGTCATGCACACCTAAACGGTTTCACCAAGAAGAGAACAACACGTTTTCTTGGATTTCCACGACCTCGCGATATCGTAGAGAAAGCCACGTCACAGTATGGTACACTGTACCCGGAGAGATATAAACCAGGTACGTTGCTGAGGGAATATCCTTAAACCCTTTTTGAAAAGAAAAGACGATGTTTCATCGTGCTAGCAATCTGGCTTTTGGTTCCCGCCACCAGTCACAAAGCTGTAGCCGCTATTGCTTTACTTACCCGTCACACTCCCTACACCTATCACCACTTGAAGCTTATGTGTATTGATTAGAAGGAAAGCATCTTAAGAGTCATGCTTAACCGTGGGGAGAAATCACAATTTAGTTACTTTTTATTCCGTAAGCGCTGCCTGTATCAGTGCCCGACAACAAACTGAACTGTCACTGCGAATTCTCCTTTGCCCCCTCCATCTCGCCGGCACACCAGACAGAGTGACAGAGATAGACAGTTTTAACACAATACTTCATTCCATTCCTTTGCCTTACCTTGGCTTCAGTTCAGAATCCTTATTTTATGATGGTATCTAAATTCAGTAGTTTGGTGGTTGGTCTGATATAAGAGAAAGTAATGATTTAGGCCTATACAATATTTCCGAGTTTGAAAAGTAATAATTTATAAAGACAAAATGCACAACATTTTTTTCCAAACCATTTATTACAACTTTAATTCAGTTTATATAATTAATTTTGAAATATTATTTTTTATTTTAATCTATAAATGATTTTAATACACAATTTGTATGCTAAAATAATTTTTTTATAATATTTAAAACAAAAATAATACGAAAAGTCTCCTTTCAACAAACGTTCTTGTGCCGTAGACTTATTTAAAAGACATGTATTATAATTAATTTACCTTCTGCCAAACTAGGAGGTAATTATTATTAATTATACAGTTATAATTAAATAAATTTAACACAAATTATATTTACGAAAAACATATTCGCAAAACAATTTTATCTATTTTAAATACTAGCTGTCGTACCCGACTTAGTATTCATTATTAATAACTACTGTAAGACTGTAATCGTATTGTGACATATTTTGTATAAACTATGGGAAATTTAAATATTATTAGAATCTTATGAAATAGGTCAGATAGTAAAATGATTGAACAGCTTATTCAAATCACATGACTTGTATAAATTTAATGGTTTAGGCAATATAAACAAAATATAGTTTATACATATAATATTTAAAAAAAAGAAGGCTACTTATTACACTCCATTACAAAATTTTGTCTGGTTTTGTTACTAATTCTCTAAGTTTTTTGCAAAAATTACGCAGAAGGTGATTTTTGCACTCAACCTTTTCTACGGTTAAATTTTTGTACGGCCGTTTATCAAGAATTTTCTTGTAAACACTACTATCACCATCCAATATAAATCTATAAATTTAAATTTTGAACATTCACATGCCTAATAGGATCATCTAGATAAAGTCAAAAATCAATTGGTCTGGGAAATAATTGTGCACGAGATAGATCTGCCTCGTCATACAAATTATAAATACACTAAACAAGTGCGGGATTTTGTACTAATAGGAAATTTAAAAACCCTAACTACCAGGAACCGCGACAACCACAGGCTTTGTTTAATCAACCCGGCAGATTAAAAGGCGTTACATAGATTATCAATTAGTTTACCGTTTCATAAAAGAGTAAACAAACTCCAATATTGCTGACTTCCCTTTGATTGCAATTCTGAGGTTTTATAAGTAGTAAAATCTACGTGAAAGGAAATGACACAGGAAGTCTTGTGCCAATTAAATGAAAAAACATAACTCCTTTTTTTCAGAAATAAAAGGTAGGCTACGCCTGAAGCTTGTAAAATACTATTCACAAAATTTGTTAAAACCAGTATAAGGTAGCGAACAACATTAAACCAACATTAACCTAACAATACGAAAATATGAAAAAGTATAAACAGATTTTGATTTATTATTACAAATTTCGTGGTACACAAATAAACTTTAATCTATAATTATTTACCTACAATAGGTAACCTAACTACTATGGTGATAAGTAGTTATTTCAAAATATGGGTATAGGCTACTAATAAACATTTTAAAAGAAAACAATAATCATTTTTACAAATCCATTATGTAGTTACTATTATTAAATAAATGTCTGTAAAATTTACGAACAGTTTTGATTTGATAAGATGTATTTTGAAGATTTGTAGTTTAGCAAGTGAACAGAATATACAAGTAAAATACAAATATTAGTTCTGTTGTAAATTATATATTAAATAGTCTTCTAGAAACAAAATGTGTCATTAATTCGAAAGTTTTTAGGCCTAAACTGAAGGAAGAAAGTATAAATGTAACAAAAACTGTATTTTAGGCTTAGTTAAAAACGAGTTTCAGACAGTTCGAATTTTGTTGAATAATATAAAAATATTACTCTACAAATTACTTTATAAATTATATACAATGAGATTGTATGCAAAACCTAACTTTTATTTTCCCAGTATGTTTTTAGTCCTGGAGGTAAACGCCTCTTCTTTTTAACTGCAGAGAGATTCAAGGCCTTCCCTTTTCCTTTTCTTAGTCTTTGTTTTTTAGAAGGCATAGTAGGCCCTACTGTATTAGCAATTATTGGTAAATGGCAGATAATATAGGCCTAATCTTAGTGACGAAAAGAAAATGAATAAAATACCTAAACACTAACAACTGTTGATTTCGCAGTAATCAAACAAAATCGAATTCGGTCCGTTTGAATTAATATTGATAGTGTCAAAATCTTTTTTACAAGAAAATACAATAAGGTCCAGTATAACACAATCACTTATGATTCATAATAATATTATTTGTAGTTGTACTACTGCATAAAGTCTACGGAGGGATAGAAAGGTGGGGGAAAGGAGCAGGAGGGAGAGTAGGGGTAAACAGCATTGGCACAACCTATTGCAAAATCCTTGAACTACTACCGACTTGCACAAAAATTATTCTTTGAAATAGGTTAACTAAACACTCTTAAACACAAAAATGGAAATAGTATGAATTAAAACAATTCAATAGTTCCCAAAACGAAATCACAAGCTCTCGTTTCATATAAATTTTATTTTAAAAATATACATTTTGAAGTTGTAAAAACGGAACGAAAAACATGTATTTTTTCTTACGGGAAAAGCTAAATTTGATTTCCAATTTTTGTACACATGTTTAATATAAAATGATTAAAACTATTCAATAGAAATGTTTAATAGATTTAGTTGTAGATAACTATTTGGACAAAATCTTGCTAAAAGCCTTAGTTTCACGGTAAATAACACATTAAGATTCACCTCCTATGTTAATAGCACTGTCACTTTCACAGCGCACTAAAGTTGGTATGCATGGCTCTTAAGAAATGATTAACAGACTACCATTACGGAGCTTCGTACATCTAGATACGTTAGAAGCACGCAACGATCTGTTTTCACCAACATGGAAGATTTTCAACAATGCTACGAGAGTTGCCTAAAACTTAACTATTTATATTTGAAAACAAATTTTAAACTATTACAATGTCAGTACTGTTTATAATGTACGTACGTGAGTAACATATAACATAACAGCTGATTTCACCCATCATCTATAAACACAGTGTAGATTATAGTTTGGATTTATATTTTCAAATACAATCGTTATAATTTCTTGTGAAGTTTTTTTTTAAAATATGAGTTATAGAAATAATGTATGCTATAATATACTTTATTATGTTTAATTTGAGTTTATAAACTATCTATATAGGCTATATAAAAGCTAAATACCAATCATTTACCCACTCACTCACTCATCACGATTTCTCAAAAACTACCAAACGGATTGAAATGAAATTTGGTATGTAGCTTCCTCTAGGGCCATAGGCGCTCGCTAAGAAAGGGTTTTAAAAAATTCCAAATTTTAGGGGCGCTTTTGGGGGATCAAAGTTATCAAATCACGATTTCTTCAAAACTACCGAACGGATTGGAATGAAATTTGGTATGTAGCTTCCTGTAGGGCCATAAGTGTTCACTAAAAAAGGATTTTATAAAATTGGAAATTTTAGGGGGCTTTGGGGGGTAATAATTACTAAATCACTATTTCTCCAAAATTACCGAACAGATTTGGAATGAAATTTGGTACGTAGCTCCCTCTAGAGCCTTAGGCGCTCGCTAAGAAATGGTTTCAAAAAAATCGAAATTTTAGGGGGGTTTAGGGGGATCAAAGTTATTAAATCATGATTTCTTCCAAACTGCATAACAGATTGGAATGAAATTTGGTATGTAGCTTCCTCTAGGGCCATAGGTGCTCACATAGAAAGGGTATGAAAAATTTCGAAATTTTAGGAGGCGTATGGGGAGATCAAAGTTACTAAAATCATAATTTCAGATCTTTTATTATTATGACAATAGTTCATTTATTATTTAAGATCTATATATATAAAGCTATATACCACTTACTGACTAAACACTTAAAAAGAATACAATACGTTAAAAAGACTGAAAATACCAACCATTACGGGCAATGCCGTACGGGTCAGCTAGTAATATATAAATACAACCTTTTATCATCAATATATTTGTTTATACAAATTTAAAGAAAAGATACCTATTTGTTTAGCTTCATAAACATTCGTACATCTCCATATAACATACAGTATAAAATTTATATAATATTCGATTATTAATTTCTTCATTATAATATTAATAACTTCTAAATCATCTGATCTATCAATATGAAATAAAAAGCAATTAAAATATAGTATTTTTATCTTCTTTAAATGTATAACGTACTATGTAAATAAAAATGTTTAACAAATAGGCCTACAGTTTTATAATCCTTATTATTGTACACATTTACCGAGTTAAAATTCCCCATCAGCATGGCTAGGTAGGCCTAAATAAGTATATAGGACTGAATGTTGCTTTTAAATACTGTAGTTTGTTTTTAAATTATGTATTTCTGATGTATATCTAATTAATCAGCCTGTGATTTTTCACGGGGGCTCACTAGTCTATACATATTTAAAATACTTCCAATAATTGAAATTTAAGTCCTACTTATGATTAATATTTGACAAATTAGGTTTAGGTAAGTCACAGTTGATTCCACAACGTCAGTTCTTGGGTATGGTGCAAATTCTTTCCCCGTACTACACAAACGAATCGAATATAGTCTCCGATTAGATAAATACGATTTAATTTATAAAATTACTAGCTGACCCGTACGGCGTTGCCCGTGGTGGTTGGTATTTTCAGTCTTTTTAACGTAATTGTATTCTTTTTAAGTGTTCAGTCAGTGAGGGGTATTTGGCTTTTTTATATATAGATCTTAAATAATAAAAGCACTATTGTCATAATAATAAAAGATCTGAAATTATGATTTTAGTAACTTTAATCCACCCAGACCCCTCCTAAAATTTCGAAATTTTTCACACCCTTTCTTAGTGAGCACTTATGACCCTAGAGAAAGCTACATACCAAATTTCATTCCAATCCGTTCGGTAGTTTTGAAGAAATCGTTTTTTAATAACTTTGATCCCCCCAAATCCCCCCTAAAATTTCGAATTTTTTCAAACCCTTTCTTAGTGAGCACCTATGGCCCTAGAGGAAGCTACATACCAAATTTCATTCCAATCCGTTCGGAAGTTTTGAAGAAATCGTTTTTTAATAACTTTGATCCCCCCAAACCCCCCTAAAATTTCGAATTTTTTCAAACCCTATCTTAGTGAGCACCTATAAATAGCCCTAGAGGAAGCTACATACCAAATTTCATTTCAAACCGTTCTTTAGTTTTTGAGAAATCGTGATGAGTGAGTCAGTGAGTGAGTGAGTGGAATTTCGCTTTTATATATATTGATTAGACAAAGCCTTAAATTTAGCTGATGAGAGAATTTCCAAAATTAAGTTTATATGTTTAGGGGTTCAACCAACTATTTTTTAAATTGATCTACTCACGGAGGCGCTAAGTAGCTGCCTGTGAGATCGAAATATAGCAGTACATTTTGTTTGCATCTAAACCCATGATTACACAGTATAAAACCGTAGTATTACGTAGTATAGGTTTTATACTATGTAATCATTGATTTAAACCTCCAGCTTCAACTTGCGCTCTCGTTCGTTCCACTTGCAGCATGAAATCTTCTTCATGACGTCTTCTTGAGTAGACCGGTTTCCCAAACTGTTACTTCAAAAAATAAAACGTATAAATTTAATTTTGGAAATTCGCTAAACTTGCGTCAGCTGTGTGTTCAAATTATTTTATTTTTCTGAGAAAAGGTTCACAAATACGTATACTAAATTACGTAGCAACTTTATTTCTATTGTGTTAAATGATTATTAGATTTCAACAAGTTTCACTGCCAAGACCTTCTACACTTCCTACAGTTTAAAATATTCACTACCAAACTCCGCCCTCTTGACTTAGCCACAAGGAAGGGCTGATCAAACAAAAGCTCATCTCCTTTCTCATTAATACTTTCTCATAGCGTCAAATTTACAAAAGCGAAGCCGACTTTTCTAGTCACTAGAATGCTTGTACTCTGCCGTGAATAATTACTGTATAATTATAAGTTACTAACTGTGTACCCGTGCTTTGTTACTGAAACGACTCTGGCACATTAATAACTTAACTAAAGTTTTATACAAGCCTAACCGTATCTTGTAGCTGTATATTATATAAGAATGAATTGTATACAGCCTACAAAAAATGTTTTATTATGTTCTGTACACACGTCAAACATTTAGCCGCATTAGATAGTTACATTTTTTTTTTATTTGGTAATTACGCCATCTTATTATTAACATATGGCCACGGCTTTCCCACAAATATGAAAAACTAAATGAAACGAATATCGGATGCAATAATTTCG
>JAGFPH010013418.1:15050-26590 GCA_018207615.1 Philaenus spumarius
AAGCACGCAATGCATTGTGTATTGAAAATACTCCCAATATGGGAGTTGGCGTGTGATGAAAGCAATGCATTGTGTATTGAAATTACTCCCAGTATGGCGGTTGGCGTGCGAAGCACGCAATGCATTGTGTATTGAAAATACTCCAATATGGGAGTTGGCAGTGCATTGTGTATTGAAATTACTCCCAGTATAGTGGTTGGCGTGCGAAGCACGCAATGCATTGTGTATTGAAAATACTCCCAATACGGGAGTTGGCGTGCGAAGCACGCAATGCATTGTGTATTGAAATTACTCCCAGTATGGTGGTTGGCGTGCGAAGCACGCAATGCATTGTGTATTGAAAATACTCCCGGTATGGGGGTTGGCGTGCGAAGCACGCAATGCATTGTTTGAAAGTACTCCCAATACGGCTCATTTAATCTCCTACATTTTACACACACTCACTCTCTCTGTGTCTGTGTAACTCGAGTTTACCCGACAGTGAATCGATATCAGCTGAACAAGCGTTACACAGCCAGACGTTACGCGTGTCATCTGCACATTAAATCCCCATGATTTTCCATTATATCTCTGCGTCCGCAAGGCTCGCAAAAAGAAGTTTACCTACACTATAGGCTGCGTTACTTTATATCGCGTGATGTTAACTTGCTCTACATTACTATAAATACTAGTATAGGAGTGTTTTTAAACTGTATTTATTGTATTTAAACTACAATTGTGGCAACTGACCTTCTAATATTAACCTTCCAGCCGTCTTGCTCTCCTGCGTGTATCCGGTGAGGCGGTGTAAAGTACGACACCTATAGCTGGACTGGGTGTCAGCTATTCCGACGTTCATTACATGAAGGTCTCCGGTGAACAGCATGAGATGTTTGGAATCTGCAATCATAAAATAACAAATTACAAAATATAACTTAACGAAGATAATATAATTCATGCAACCTGTGTTAAGTATGTTAAACGTTGTAAGTGTGGTAAAATCGAGAACTCGTTTGACAGAAGTGTGCTATTTAGGCCTAGAGTCGATAACACACTCGACTTTAACATGGTCTGGGGTCTGGTAAACCAGTGGTAACGTCGTAAAACTCTTGGGGAAGGTAATTTGAGGTTTTCAGCTTGAATCAGCAAAACAGGTTGTTTGTTATAATTTAGTGTTTTTCCTGTACTTGTTTTATTTGAAATGGAAAATAATAATAATAATTTCGAATCCAAGAAAAGAATTCGGAGGGAATCGGGGAAATGATGGAACAAGGAAAATAAACATTTTCTCCTATCTTTAATTTCCGGGAATACGACGAAGTTGGAGGTAATTTTATTTCTTTTTTTTACTTTATTGTTGACCCTCTATCTGGCAGTTGAATATTTCTAAACTGGCAGGCACATTTTTACTACTGGAACACATTTTCATCTAAAAACCTATCTAAACCATTTAAGTAAAGTACATTTATACTTTTTCGTGTTCAGAAAAGTACAGAGAACATTTTTGTGTATTTGATTTTGTTTGCACAAATATGTTAGCAAAAAGGAACCAAAAAGAGGCATAACCTTGTTATAAATATACAAAAATGTAATATATACATTATTTAGTAAGTAGGGAAAAATCTCTTTTACAAACTAAAGAATATGGTTAAGAGGCATATTCTAAACTTTAGTGATTTAGCCTAGATCACGAGAACACAAAATATGTTTCCGAAAAATGCAGAAAATGAGGCCTAATTTTCTCTAAAATATAATTCACAAATTATAAAGTGCGTAGGGTATTACAGTTTCAGTCTTAAGAACTGTAAAAAGTGAGATGTAATCAAAATAATTTAATAAACTATATACCAAATCAATCTTTAGAATGTTCTGAGTACAGTAATATATAAAAAAGTAATTTCTATTTTCTAAAATGAACCCCTATCAATGAACCTATTTCATATTAATTATGCCAGTAATAAATTACTCGGGTATTAATATTCTTCAATTCATTATTTTTCAGGTAGTATAATAATTTCTGAAACTTTGGAGGGGACAAGGCTGCAGCTATCTTGAACATATTTTTACTGTCAATTTTTTGTTATTAGAAATCTTTTTTTTTTACAAAATAAATAAAAAATATATTGATTAATTATCAAAATTGTGTTTTTATTTATAATCAAATTGAACAATTAAATGAGGAGGACTTTTCCTTTCTACTTGTCTTTGGCGTTTCAATTAAAAGTTATTTGATCAAGCACACAAACTCACAAAACCTGAACAAAGATAATCTTACTTTAGCAAATAACACTTTAGCACATTTGCAGAAGCGGTCCTTCACTCAAAATTCAAATATCAGTTTAGCATGATAACATATTAAGCATTTACCACAGGTAGCATGAATCCCCCTAATAATAAATCGGTTTGTTTCTCTCGTGGTATACAAGACGTCTCGCACACTTTACCGTGTTATTCAGCAGGTCAAAACAATAGGCTACAATATAACATGTGTCCTATTTTGCTTAGTGTAAATGTGTTTTTGTAAAAATAACTATAATCTCATGAACGGTTTTAAAGATAAATTCATGAAAGTTTATTATGCAACGTTCTTTTATGTTTAATTTGATCTACGAGGTCTGTCCAACACGTTCGTTGAATGGTACGATAAAAACATAAAAACAGAATGTACATTAGAAATACCTTTATTGGCCTTCAAAATACTCTTCACCAGACACAACGCACTTCTGACAACGTCCGTATAGCGCCTCAAAACTGTTGGAGAAGTCTTCATGCAGAACCGTTTTCAAAACTGCCGTCACTTTGTTCTGAATCTCTTTGACGCCCGGAAACCGTGATCCCTTTAAGGCCTTCTTAAGACGTTGGAACAAAAAAGGCGCCAGATCTGAAGTTTTGGGGCGATGCAAAACTGTCACGCCACGCTGAGTCAAAAATTGGCGTACAATGATGCTGGTTATGGCGTGGTGCATTGTCGTGCAGTAACATTTGGCCTAACACGCCGGATGCGCCGAAACAAACATTTGAGAACCTCCAAGTAGAACGCATTCACCCCGTTCGGCCAGCAGGAATGAAATCCTTACGGATGATTCCTTCTTTCTCAAAAAATGTGTTCAACATGGTTTTAACTTTGGATTTTCCACGTAGCTTTTTGTTTGTCGTGTGGAAGAATTTGACCGCCATTCCACTGATTATGTTTTCGTTTCGGGGTCGTACTGCTGACAGCAAGACTCGTCTCCTGTGACAATGGGACCCAGAAAAGTCGGATCTCGGTCACACCTACCGATGAAATCGCCACTGGCCTCTAAACGCGGCACAAATCGTGAACAAATCTTGCGTTTGCCCAATTCTTCGTGGACGATGGCCCCCACTGTATCTTTGCTAATACCCACTTCTTCTGCTATTAATCGCAAAGTCAATCGCCGATCTTTTGTTCGCATCGCTCGCACCCGTTCAACGTTTTCCGGCGTCCTGCTTGCGGATGGTCGTCCCGAACGCAGTTCGTCCCTACCGATTCTTTGCCAGAGCGAAAGCGTGCAAACCAATCGCACACACATTTCCTACTCACAGCATCCTGCCCGTACACTTGCATCAACATCTCGTGGGGTTTCTGTCGCCGTTTTACCCAATTTGTAGCAGAACTTAACGTTGTGCCTTTGCTCCGTGGCTTTTTGACGCACATTACTCGGAACACTCTATTGCAATGACTGTAAAAGTACTGCAATAGAAACCTCGCGCAATTTCCGACAGATGGCAGGTGCAGACGTGTTCATGCCTGCGTACGCATGCACGCGCGATGTTTCAAGCGTTGGATACCGATATATTAGACCATTCACTGAACTTTTTAGACAGACCTTGTATAATAAGAAGGGGAAATGTTTCGAGAAACATGACTAAAAACAAGTTTAAATAATGCATGCTTTGCTTTGCTGGAGTTTACTAAAAGAAGGAAGAGTGACTTTACTCGTGTTTTCCAAGAAAGTTGCGTTTTTTCAACTTTATGTACCTTTTTCTCAGCAACCATAATATATAGAGACCTGAAATTTTTACCACATATTCGTCAACGTGGCTTACAACTGTTGTTTCCCACATATAACGCTTAGTTTTAAAAATACAAAATAATTAAGGTAAAAAAACGTCTTTTACAAAAGGTAAATTGAATTTAAAAAAAAACCCCATGTCTAAAGTCGTAGGCCATATTGAAGAATATGTGATCAAAATTTGGAGTCTCAATCTGTTATGGTTGCTGATAAAAAGGTACATAAAAATGTCAAATTTAACACTGTGGAGATATGACAGGCCGGACCCCATTAATTTACAATTATGATTATGATTTACATGTTTCATGAAGGCTCTGCTCCAGTAAAAGAGAAAGAAACAGGTGCCAACGACTCCAGCGCTCCACCCTATAGACGTATCTAAACAGTACAATTTCTTGCAGCTGAACGCTTTGACATTGCCCCATTTAAGGCTCGGCAGGAGTGAAAACATATTTCTGGGTTGACCGCAGCTCTCCAAGTGGCAGAGTTATACACTATTATGATTCACTTTGCTAGTTTGTCATTCTTCCGCTAGCAAATATAGGGCATCTTCATAAAGGTGGAAAATAGATGGTTACTGACGTAACCTCGACTGCAAACGTACTGAAATGTGCATGCGTGACAATGTATGTTAGTATGTGTTATTAAACACAGCTATCTCTCACACATTGATCATGAACGGATATTTTATTTTTCTAGTATTCCTCTGTGAGCAGCAAGTTGATGTGATAACCACCAGAGTGCAGGCTAAACACCAAGAGTGGGAACACAAATTCGGCTTCCTCAATAACGTTTTTATTATCCTCAATAATAATTTTTTCGTCATAAATTATCCAAAATTATTGAAATTACTTTTATGTGAAAGGTAACTAAACGTCGAATGCAGTGATCTTTTTACATTTTTGATAACTGCATTATTGAATAAGACAAAACAATCACAAACAATCCCTTCTGATGATTTACCACTCTCTGGTAGGTTCCCGTCTGGGATATGGGTTGGTATGTTGGGGGGGGGGGGGAGGAGTTTTACTACACTCCAGTCTTGGTCTTGCAGAAACATTTTGCATCTACGATGGAATCATCTTTTCCGCTTTTTAATATTATGCCACTAAAATATTTGTATGTCTTTAAAGTTTTAAAAATATTCTACAACAGAAGAATAAATAATACGATTCGCCCAAATTATTTTCATACGAACTTAGACATAAATTCACAATAAATGTTCCTAGACCAAGGTTAACCCCTTTTCAAAATTGTTTTACTTAAAATGCACCTAAATACTATTAATAACGCTCTTCCGGCTGGTGTGAGATGCCAGGGTCTCAGTCGAGATTTCTTAAATTAGTCAGGACTTGGCTCTTCACAACTCATAATTTGTTTTACAAATTAAAAATTTAAATAAATAAGTACTATAGGGGGCTCCGTTCAACTTTATTTTTTCTTTGTCATCAAGTGAAAGAAATTTTATTCAATTTGTAAGTTACATTTTTTCTTGATCTTAAATCTAAATATTAAATTCAATTCGAATTCGACTTCATAACATTGTGCGCCTGGAAGTTATGCAATACGTCTCCGCTACGCAATACACGGCGCCTGGAAGTTATGCAATGGTCACCGCTACGCAATACACGTATTTAATCTGTTACTTTATAATTATGAGAAGAAGAAGTAGAAAAATATTTTTATATAATAGCGAGATTTATTTTTCTTCTTACTGACTAAACAGGGTCTTCTTTCCCCGCAAATTTTTCCAAGTAATACTAATCCAATGTTGAAAATACTCCTACGACGGGGGTTGGCGTGCGAAGCACGCAATGCATTGTGTATTGAAAATACTCCCAATATTGGGGTTGGCGTGCAAAGCACGCAATGCATTGTGTATTGAAAATACTCCCAATACGGGGGTTGGCGTGCGAAGCACTTAATGCACCGTGTATTGAAAATACTCCCTATACGGGGGTTGGCGTGCAATGAACTGTGCGTCGACCGCTTCTCATAGTGTTTAGTGTCAAGCTCATATGTGCGTATTTAGCAGTGAACGTGTTAAACAGAGAAATTATATCAGGTACTGATGTTTTTAGTCAGGTTAGTAGCGGTTTGCTCAAGTGCCAGCCTTCGCGCCGGTATCTTTATCTTAAACAGTTCATGAGATAATTTGTTTAGTTAGGACGCATGTTACATTGTATTATTTGCTAGTTTCGACCCGCTGAATAACAATAGTAAAACAAAGAAAAAGTAACTTGTACAAGCGTACAATGAAGTTCAATGCAATATAGGTAAAAGTTGTATTCAGCTCGAAGGGGGGCAGGTCAGCATTGTTCTATCGAACATCTGTTTTGAAAGCAATCAATTTGAAAGTAGAGTAACTCGGCAAGAACTGCAATCCATTATCCCGTGCCCTCAGTTGAGATCAGAAGCAACAGTCCTAACCAAGACATTTTGGAAGTATTCCAAATCGGTGTTCAATTAAACCAAAGTCACGTTAAATTACAGCTCTACTTCCAGATGCTGTTTAATTCATTCGTGAAGTAGGAAAGGGAGTGATACATATCCTACGTTACGTAATGCCAAGAGTTCGCAAGTTTCCGAGAAACTATTTAACCCATATTTATGCCTTGTCAGGGTTGTTGGTAAATACCAGCAACCAATAAGAACTTATTAAGAAAATAATAATAATAAGATACAATAATAAAATAATAATTACGGATAACGGCGTGAATCCTGGCCCTTGGCCTCGCCCTGGCGCGATGGGCCGGTGGTGTGGGGAAATGGGGGAGGTGCTTTCTAATGTGACTCATCCTTCAAAATCAACCTTAACACGTTCACTGCTAAGCAAATTTCGTATTTCCTATGGTAGGAGCTGATCTTTTATTTTTCATATTTATAGACTAAATGAGTAGAAATTACTTTATTTTTGATGTTTGAACCTTTCTACGTAATGATCACTAATATTTTAAAGCGGACGCACATGTGCGTCCATAGCATAGAGTCTTTAATTGGCGTGCGAAGCACGCATTGCTCTGTTTATTGAAAATTCTCCCAATACTGGGGTTGGCGTGCGAAGCATTCATTGCACTTTTTATTAAAAATACTCCCAACACTGGGGTTGGCGTGCGAAGCACGCAATGCATTGTGTATTGAAAATACCCATAATTTGCGGGTTGTCGTGCGAAGCAGGCGATGCTCTTTGTATTGAAAATACTCAAAATACGGGGATTAGCGTGCGAAGCACGCAAAGCATTGTGTATTGAAAATACCCACAATTTGCGGGTTGTCGTGCGAAGCACGCAATGCTCTGTATACTGAAAATACTACCAATGCGGGGGTTGGCGTGCGAAGCACGCAATGCATTGTGTATTGAAAATACCCACAATTTGCGGGTTGTCGTGCGAAGCACGCAATGCTCTTTGTATTGAAAATACTCAAAATACGGGGATTAGCGTGCGAAGCACGCAAAGCCTTGTGTATTGAAAATACCCACAATCTGCGGGTTGTCGTGCGAAGCACGCAATGCTCTGTGTACTGAAAATACTCCCAATACGGGGGTTGGCGTTCGAATCACGCAATGCATTCTGTATTGAAACTACCCCAATACGGGGGTTGGCGTGCGAAACACGCAATACCCTGTGCGCCGGCAGTTTCTCATAGTGTTCAGTGTCAAGCTCACATGTGCGTCCTTAGCAGTGGACGTGTTAAACAGAGATGTACCGGTTACTGATGTTTTTAGTCAGGTTAGTAGCGGTTGGCTCAAGTGCCGGCATTCGCGTCGGTATCTGTATAAAGAAATAAATCTACAGAAGAAGGCAATAGTATCGTAGAGTGGAAATTCAAAGCGTATGCCCAGTATAAAGCCGGGTTTACAAGATACCATAAATCGTCACGATGTGGTTGTTACAATAATTTATCGTTACAATAAATCGAAAGTGTGAGTACTGTTTACATGCAACGATTTCATTGTCTTCACCTGGCCCGGATTTTGACGAATATTTAACTTTTGATAGTTCTTTCTTATAAACCGTACGTACGCAATGCATTATTTTTTTTAACAACAGTGTTTCTGTCTGCCAACGGATCAAACTCCTTGTACTCTTGAACGAGGGCTGTATACGCAAGATTTTTTTTATTCCTGTTTGAGTATTTTTTGCTATTAACGTGCCAAAAGCAGGTAAAACTGATATAGTTAAATAAATTCAGATAAGAACTCTCGTGGAGTTTGAGCTGCCATACTATCAATTGAATAAAAACAACACAAGGTAAAAAAAAACACGTAAAACGGAATCAACGAACTTGTGCGACAACCTTTCCGGTGAACGGCCCATGCAAACTGAGTCAAATCGTAGCGATAAATGGCCGCTACTTGTATACACGTTGAAATTATGTATGCAGCATTTACAAGCACGTACGCCAAATCTTGCAACTAATAAGTTTTAATGTTTGGTCTTCTTTCCTTGTATAGTTATCACTGGTCCCAGTTACCGCAAGACCTATTTCTCTGCTATCTGTATTCTCAAAGATCTTTGAGAAAGTCGCGAAGTCCAGAATTATGAATTTTTTCGAGAAAGAGAAATTTCTTAGCAATAATAAGTTTGGGATTAGAGAGGGTATTGGTACTGAAGATGCGCTCTTAAAATGTAGTTCTTCTATTTATGATGGCTTAAATTATAGTAAATGTGTGAGTGGGATCTTTCTGGATATAAAAAAGCCTTCGACATGGTAGATCATGAATTGTTACTTACCAAACTAAATAAATGTGGAATTAGGGGAAATGTTAATAATTGGTTTAGAAGCTATCTAACTGATCGGGTACAAGTAGTTAGGATCGGGGAACATATGAGCCAATCTGTCAAAGTTACATACGGTGTCCCGCAGGGATCAGTATTGGGACCACTTTTATTTCTGGTGTATATTAATAGTTTATGTAATTAAAGTCTTCGCAGTAAAATAAATTCCTTTGCGGATGATACAGCCATATGTTATGTGGCGGAATCCTGGGAAGATCTGCGACATGATTTGGCATATGATTTGAATGCACTACAAGTTTGGTTTTCTAAACACTATATGGTGCTAAATACTGACAAAACAAAATGTATACTCTTCCATTTAAAAACGAAGTAATCAGTTATACCCCCCCTGACTTATAAATGTTTACAATGTGTTTATAACAATACTACCTGCTTACAGCAATGTAATTCTATTGAACAGGTTCAAAGTATAAAGTATCTGGGCTTGACTGTGGATTTTAGAGTTTCTTGGAAAGCTCATGTAAGAGAACTACAAACAAAATTAAACCAGATAATGCGCGGGTTTTACTTTTTGAAAAACTTAGCTCCTAGTTACGTTTTAAAAACTGTATATTTCTCGTTAATACATAGTAGACTAACTTATGTTTGGCATGTTGGGGAGGTACTTACATTTCTAATCTTAAACAGATTTTGAGTATTCAAAAACGATGTGTTCGGCTTATTTGTCATAAATCTAAAAGGGTTCCTTCAATGCCTCTTTTCAGATATTTAAAAATACTTCCACTGCAGCATCTTTACGTATACAAAGTCCTAAAGATATTTTACAAACGGAGTGGAAATATGGAACTAGTACTTAACCCAGATAACATGAGACTTAGGCGTGGTGCGCAACATCCTGTGCCAAAGCCCAATAAGACTTGTTTTATGAAATTTTATTTATTTGTTGCCCCAAAACTTTTTAATAATATGCCAGAATATATTCAAAAATGTAAAAATTGTAAAACCTTTCTAAAGCTTTTGAGGCGATGGCTATACGATTTAGATGATATAAATAGCATTTTTTAAATTGTAATTTAAAAAACTTAATAAACATGTGTTTTAGGACTGTTGTGTGTGAATGTATGTGTGGCTGTGTTTATTTTTGTGCGAGTGTATTGCGTTGAATTTTCTAGTAAAATATATGTTAAAGTATTTTTAGTATTACTTCTGTGTATTTTCTTAATAACTTTTCTTTTCAATTTAGACTCCACATTTTGTGTTAATTCTAGTTTTTTTTATTCTTATTTTGTGAAAGTATGTTATAAGTTTTCACCGCCCTTTGTTTTTTATTCGAAGTCTGATTAGTATCATTTAAGTTCTTTTTTTTCTTAATGAGGGTAGATTCTAAACAGGCTTATTAAAGCCTAAATGAAGTGCCTAGATTTTCCTTGTACCAGATGGGTAATTTTATGATTTCTTTCATTGTTTGTTTAAGTTTTTAATATTGTTGAAATTATTGTTTAGTAGTATTTAAGTTCAATTTGAATTATTTTAAGTTAATATGTTGTTTGATAATTGTTTAAAGTGACATATTATTATTTAGTTTTATTATAACTCTAACAGTTAATAGTGATACCAATTCTTTTGTACATTTTTTGTTACTAATTATTTTTTTTTTTTGGTATTCTTCCAAGAGATCTACTTTTGAAACTGTTGTTTACCAATTGAGTTTTTTCCGTTCAAAGCGCAAAATAAGATAGAGAAAACTTTTAAAAATTTGATCTACACAGCAATGTCCTCCATATTTTCCTGAACAATAAGATGTATAATATTGTACACCTTAGTTGAATAGGGTACATTCTATAGATGTTTAAGTGATAATGTGTGACGCTTAGAGAAATATCTAGCAGAAATTGGCCTGGCGCTTATAGGGTTAATAATTACAATAGTTATAATAACTTTTTTTGCGATGCTTTCGTACAATTCAGTTTACCAGCGAATTAGAATATGAACAAAGATTAAACTTCTTAGACCTTTCCATCACGAAGTTAGAACGGAAACACGCATTTAAAATTTACAGGAAACTACACAAACCAGCGAGCACAGAATAGACATAGAGGGGGCTATTGCCATTTAAGCTGAATATTGGGCAGTGAAGCCACTGGCGGCCATGACAGTTGAGGCGAGCGACTAGAAAGTTAGTCTGAACGCTAATAAATACACCGCATTTTAAAACTCTTAGGCACCTCAAGAAATTTAGAAATTTTAGAGGAATATAGAGTAATGTTGAAAGATGATGATAATACCATTTTTAAAATTTACAAACAAATGTATCATATTAAATTAATAAATTGACTTTTTCAATGTCTTTCAAATTGAAGTGAATGTCAATAAAAAGTTGACCTGTGAGGAAGTTTTTTATTTGTAGGGCTTGTGGGTATTTATTTACTTTACCTTGTCAAACGAAACTACTATAAACACACAAACCTGAACTTTTTTCTTAATAAATATAGTATTTATACACTTCACTGATACCGGGAAACCAATATTTAACCATATTCAACATTTACAACATTAAAAACTTTCAAATCAAAAGTTCGTTATGGAAATTTACATTGTAAAGTGCCGACATGTTTTTCTTACCGTCCTCACAGCGTTGCCGGATTGTTCTTGTTCTTTTTTGTGTAGAAACGAACAGTTTAGGCAACTCATTCTAATTATAAATAGTGTGATAATACGACGAAATATTATAATTACATAAATATTATAATCATACTGTTATCGGCAAAATACTGTGACTAAACAG
>JAGFPH010013419.1:3505-26587 GCA_018207615.1 Philaenus spumarius
GTTTTTGTCGTCGTCGTCGTTTTTGTCGTGGTCATCGTTAACTTCGTCGTCGTTTTTGTCGTCGTTGTCTTTGTCGTCAAGTCGTCGTCGTCGTCGTCGTTGTCGTTTTTGTCGTCACTGTCGTTGTCGTGGTCATTGTCAAAACAGGGTTTAGCTAATAAGTAATGTCCGCTAATGTCCGTTAGGTTAAATAACGTTATGTATCTCCAAGGTATTATTTGTTGTAGTTTGGGTTTGGTTAGTTAATAGCCTAGACTCCTATGCTAGCCTAAGCATTTTTCCTGTGCCTATAAAGTCGAAATCAGGGTTAGACGTAGCGGCCGCTTTGGAACCGATATTTGACAATCATAAGATGAAACATTTCCAGACCAAGCAGGTGGGTTGTTTAATGTTAATAGTAAACGTATTGTAGGTATGTCCAATGGTTTAGGGTACGAAGATGCCGTAAATTTGCGACAATTGAATGAACTAAAAACGTGGGTCATAAACTATACATTAACTTAAAAAAAATATATTATTAATATGTGCGAATACTATGACTGTAATTATAAGCGTATAGGTAATTTAGCCATGGGCATTATGGACAACTATGCTGTCACAATTGCTAAGGAGCCAAATTAAAACGAATGAACTTTGCGTCATTCAAAGACGAGCTAAAGCGGGCAATTACAAGTATTGTACAAGCAATAAACGAAAATAAAAAGCATAATAAGGACGCGTTTGTAGTTCTACTTTCTGCCTTTTAAACCGAAAAACACAAAAACTTTCCAGAATTTATACAGCGTTTATATTCACCGACATTAGCGATACCCCCATTCGCTATAGGTCAGTAGTAAACCAAGCTTGAAATTCAGGTAACTTTTCAGTAACGATCATGGAGCCAGAGAGGATGGTCGTAGGGAGTCTACCTAACACATCGTTGGGTATTTTCTTAAAATCAGTACATTTCCTAAATTCCGAGTGCACAAAAATCGCAGCAACAGGACTATTCCAGCATACGGGTTATAGCCTAGGGTTGTTGATTCAGGCGGGTAAAAATTTTGTTTTCTTTACAGACGAAGTGTTTAACGAAATATTACTTTTGGACATAATTTCTGCTCTTGAAGGAAAGGCTACGCACGAATTTAATCTAAGTGTTGGGAATATTCGAGTAACAACTGTGTTTGGAAAACGTTATGTTACATTCAATGATGGTCAGCATTTTTTAAACTTGAACCTATCGGAGTGGGGACTGTTTAAAGACGCCATACCTCTGATAAACCTTCGTATTAAAGAATTATTTTATTACGAGGAGGATTTGCGCGAGTACATCATTAAGTGCCTAACCACAGACGAATTCGTTTCCAGTACACTCCCCGAAGTGGACAGATTGTACGAAGAGGTGAAGTTGTTCAAAAAATATGCAGGCAGTAGTTGAGTTTCACGGTTACCACGATAACAACTATAAGTTTATAGTCAAAGAGTTTGCTATAGTCGGTGAGAATTTCTCCAGTGTCGTTGTTTTCAAACCGCCTTATACATTTGATCAACTGAATAGTGGCGCTCGGAGGACAGCCCTTTGGTTACAAAAAAACTATCATCATATCGGCTGGGAAGAAGGTGACGTTCCTTACGACGAAGACGTGATACGCACGCTTTGCAAACCGTTTTCCATAATTTACACAAAAGGATTGGAAAAAGCTCAGTTTTTGAGAAAGCTTCTGCCACACGTGGAAGAATTACCAGAGATGGAAAGATACTCGCACTGTACAGAGGTTAATTGTATATTACCTCAGCACCTTCAATACGACAGTAAGTGTGCCTTAAAAAGTGCTAAATATTATTACGATTCTCTTTTTAAGTTAAAAGAACCACACGGACTGTAAACACCGAAATTATTGGCAGGGCGAATGGCCAAAACATTGTATTTTTATTTATATCCAATGTATTTTGTATTCTAATAGCCGTTATTACTGTAAATACTTTAGTGTTGTAATGAGAGGGAATTATTAATAATAAACTGTATTTGTGTAACAAAGTTGTTTTAATGAGTCATTCCTATAACCATTTCTTTACTGTAACTGTTATCAAATTGTCATTTTAATGTGAACAAGAAAAAAAAGTGTTTGGAAAAGAGTGATACGGTTTTTGTACATGTCTAGGGGTCAGTGACCGCCTTGAATCCTGGGTTAACGCTGTGTAACGAGATTTTAGTACAATGGTGTTAGAGGCTATTGCACAACATTATGTATTGAAAACTGGCAATTAATTGCTGCCATGGTAAATATGGGGAAATAATAAAAAAAAAAACAGAATTTAAATGTAATTTATTTCTTACAAGGATTTGACGCCAGCGCATTCTGGTAGAGAGTTTTAGAAATATTAACCCGTCCGACGGTAGCGCGTTCTGGTAGAGAATCAGCGAATTCATTAGACAGTACAACGGATACAATTCTGCCGACTCGGCATTGTTGCACATGCTAACATAAGTTTTGCTGATTCGTTTGGAATGTGTAAGTCTACATCTAAAGTTTGGTTATGTAATTACGTATATCATACACAAGGGTGTGGCAGAGCCTAAGGTTAGGTAAGCCAAATTTTTAGTTCGGCTAAGTGTTGTTCGGTTGGACTCGGGAGAGCCTTACGTTCGGGCAAGTAATTATAATAAATAATTGAAGTTGTAACATAACCTCAAAGTACAATCTATGCGGGGCTTGTACAGTATAAACAGTCACGAGTACAGCTAAGCCTAAGTTTTTAGTTCGAAAAAGATCGGATAGGCCTGGGCCACAAAATTTGTAAAAGATTTACATTACATTTGCTAACTATTGGAATGTCTAGTCAGCATCTAGCTGGGGTGTCGATTTTATAACGATGTACAGAAATGTTAGTCAGTTAGCAAGTCCAGAATGCTGGTTCAACAAAATTCGGGGAAAAGCGTTAAGTATAATCGTGTTAGTAAATGATTTAGAAAATAAAATTATTATCGAAAGTTTTGATGTAAATCAAGGGTGTGGCAGAGCCTAAGGTCGTAGAAGTGGTAAAGTATCGAGTAAAAAAGAAACGCGTTATAAATCAGAGACATTTTATTAATAACTAATCGATTAAACGGTGCACAACATAGAGTAATTATTGATAATTTTAATGTTAAAGCTAAAACCGTGATTATGTTACTAAGCTACCGTGTCTACCGACAAACATATGGAGAATTTATATTGAAACAAATTTTAGTTAGAGAAAGTTTTAACGTTAAGTAATACAGGCGTAATCGAATAAGTTTGGTTATGTAATTACGTATATTATACACAAGGGTGCGGTAGAGCCTTGGTTAGCTAAAGTTTTATTTCGGTTAGTTACGGTTTGTAAGAGTTGCGGCAGAGCCTTATGTTACGAAAAGACCGGTAGAAACAGTTATATCATACGCATGGGATGTGGCAGAGCCTTACGTTGAGTTGAGCGAATTTTATATTAATAACTATTGCGGAGAAATTCCGTTGCGGGGAAATAGCTCTAATCACGACGGTGCTGACATAGTTGCCTACGTGTACGAAATATATTTTAGAATTCGTTTGCACTTAAGCCTCCGTTAAAAACATTAAAATTTCCGTTTTTTCGAAATTTTGTTGCAAAATTTGGGGGAGGGGTGACCCCCGGGGTTGAGTTAGACCGAATACTACTTGTATGACTTTTTAGAAACATTACGTTACATTTTGGTCGGTTATGTAGTTACGTATATCATACGCATGGGTTACGGCCGAGCCTAATGTTAGCCAAAATTTTAATTTTTACTAAGTTCGGATTGGACTCGGGCTGAACTTTACGTTTGGGTTAGCTTGGTTTTCCGTACAATATAACACATTTTATAAAAATAATTCGGGGTACAGCGAAGCCTAAGCTCGGTCAAGCCCGGCGTTTTGGTTCGGGTAAGACTGTTAGAAACAGTGTATATCATACGCACGGGGTGCGGGAGCGCCTATGGTTAGCCTAAGTGCGGTTTGCAAGGATGCGGCAGAGCCTAATTTTGGCCAAAATTTTATTTCGGCTAAGTGCCCTTCGTTTGCACTCGGACAGAACCTTACGTTCGGGTTATCTCGGTTTTCCATACATTAAAACACATTCATAAAAATAATTCGGGGGGTACAGCGAAGCCTAAGCTCGGTCAAATCCGGCGTTTTGGTTCGTGGTAAGACCGGTAGAAATAGTGTAAATCATACGCACGGGGTGCGGGGGCGCCTACGCTTAGCCTAAGCTTTATTTCGCCTAAGTACGAATTTTGGGGGTTGCGGGAGAGCCTAATTTTAGCCATAGTTTTATTTCGGCTAAGTGCCCTTCGGTTGAACTCGGGCAGCATCTTACGTTCGGGTTAGCTCGGTTTTCCATACGTTATAACACATTTTATAAAAATAATTCGGGGGTACAGCGAAGCCTAAGCTCGGTCAAGTCCGTCGTTTTAATTCGGGTAAGACCGGTAGAAATATATTACAAGGGGTTGCGGCAACGCCTATGGTTAGGTAAGCTTTATTTCGCCTAAGTACGAATTTCGGGGGTTGCGGCAGAGCCTTACGTTCGGAAAATACCGGTTTGCAAGTCTTTATTTTGACTAAGTCCGATTCGGGTTTACTCGGGGGCATTCGGTAGTGTTCGGGTTTATATAATGCACTTTATACTATATTACAAGGGTACTATAACAATTTAAAGCTAATAATTTCTCTAAGTGACCTTCGGTCGGATTCGGGAACGATCGGTAATATTTGGGTTGTTATAATACAATTTATACTGTATCCCGACGACACTATAACACCGTGCACCTGATGCAAGGTTGCTGACGGGTGGTAAACTTATATACTTCACAAAACAGTAGATTCTCAACAGAGTCGGCCTAGCTTAACCGCTAGCGCTGCGGACTCGGGTCATGGTGATACCCGGTTCGACTCTCGGCGACACCCAAACTTTTTTCAAAGCAAAAAATTAAATTAAATTAAATATTAATTATTACAAAACAAGATGGCTGCCAAAAAAAAAAGATGGCGGCTCAAAATTCCCCAAAATCTTTAAAAATCCAAAATCCCCAAAATTTCCAAAAATCAAAAATCTTCAAAATTCCAAAAAATGTTAGGACCACCAAAAAAAAAACCCAAAATCCAAAAATGTTAGGTTAGGACCCCAAAAAAAAAAAAAACCCAAAATCCAAAATTCCCAAAAAATGGCTTAGGTTAGGAACCAAAAAGGCCCAAAAAAATACCCAAAAAAAGTGGGCGTGGCTTAGGTTAGGAACCAAAAAGACCCAAAAAAACACCCAAAAAAAAGGGGGCGTGGCCCAAGGTCAATGACCTTCCCCCACTCCATTTTACGCCAAAGTATCCGGAACTCTACTTATACTAAGTTATAAGATTTGCTTTGAGGTTATAAAATGAATATAAATACAAACTGTTATTATAAATATATTCATTTATACAAATTTAAAGACGAGATACTTATTTTTTAACTTCGGAAACATTCGTACATCTTCGTATACATATAAACATATTCCATTATTAATTTCTTTATTATAATATTAATGACTTCTAATTCATTATTTGATCTATCATTATGAAATAAATAGCAATTAAAAATTATATTTGTATCTTTATTTAGATATATAAGTTAATAATCTATACATATAAAATCGAAATACCACTGACTCACTGATGATCACTATATCTCAAAAACGACAAAACATATTAACTTTAGACTTAACACAGTGGTTTCCCCTTTAGATGTGCAATAAGACGGGATTTTAAATTATTTTGCGTTTAAGGTTATTAAAACGTAAAAAGCGTTAGAAATATAGATAAAAGTCAAATTCCATTGACTCACTATTCATCACTATATCTCAAAAACGACAAAACTTATTAACTTGAGACTTAACATAGTGGTTTTCCTTATGCTCTAGATGTGCAATAAGAACGGATTTTAAAATATTTTGCGTTTAAGGTTATTTAAACGTAAAAAGCGTTAGAAATATAGATAAAAGTCAAATGCCATTGACTCACTATTCATCACTATATCTCAAAAACGACAAAACATATTAACTTTAGACCTAACACAGTGGTTTCCCCTTTAGATGTGCAATAAGAAGGGATTTTAAAATATTTTGCGTTTAAGGTTATTAAAACGTAAAAAGCGTTAGAAATATAGATAAAAGTCAAATGTCACTGTTCGTCACTATGTCTCAAAAACGACAAAACTTATTAACTTGAGACTTAACACAGTGGTTTCCCTTATGCTCTAGATGTGCAATAAGACGGGATTTTAAAATATTTTGCGTTTAAGGTTATTAAAACGTAAAAAGCGTTAGAAATATAGATAAAAGTCAAATGTCACTGTTCGTCACTATGTCTCAAAAACGACAAAACATATTAACTTGAGACTTAACATAGCGGTTTTCCTTATGCTCTAGATGTGCAATAAGACGGGATTTTGAAATATTTTGCGTTTAAGGTTATTAAAACGTAAAACGCGTTCGAAATATAGATAAAAGTCAAATTCCACTGACTCACATTGTTTACAAGGAGGTTCTTTAAATAAGCATATAAAAAGGCTGTCCTTTGACAGGTATTAATAAAACTAAAAGATAAATATTTTATACACTTAAGCTAAGAAAGTAGTACATAGTGTAAATAGCGTATTAACAAAGAGTATACCGGATGCCTTTGACATTGATATTTTTTTTATGGAGCTTAACCCGTAGCGAAGCACGGGCACCCAGCTAGTATATTTATAAATACCAAATTTTAACAAATAGTTTTATAACCGTTATAATTGTACCCATTTACCTAGTTATAAATCCCCGTTAGCATAGTTAGTTATAAAGTCTGTTGTTTTTGTTATTATTTTTTTTAAATTATGTATTTCTGATGTGTATAAAATTAACCTGCCTGTGATTTTTCACGGGGTCTTACTAGTTAATAATAATAATTATATTAAAGTTCGGATTTTCGCTATCGTGTGAAACACTACAAGCCCAAAAAAATTGTCTACAATTAATTATGTAAATAAACTGTGGCTCCTCAACAATTCTTGCAAATAAGTAAAATAGAAGGCAAAACCACATCAAGTTCAACTGAAATAATTCGACCACGCAGCTGAACCGCTGACGTGAGTTGAACAAATTTCCAAAATTAAATTTATAGGCCTATGTTTTAGGGTTTCAACCAACAATTTGGGAAATAGGTCTATTCACGACGGTGTTGAATAGCTGCAAAATGGTTCGCACGCATTCCGCATATTGGGAGTATCTTCAACACACAAAGCATTGTGTGCTTCGCACACCATTCCGCATATTGGGAGTATCTTCAATACACAAAACATTGCGTGCTTCGCACGCCAACCCCACGGTAGAATCCACCACATGGCTTTGAACAGGGTTCATCTATGTTATTTTACGTTTTGATCGATTTCGGGGGAACCAAGCGAGCTATTTTGTAAAAAAGCAAAATGCGTAGAATAACATCCTACATTTGTATTTGTAGAAAAAACTCAAAAACAAATTCATTCTCGTAGAAAAACCTCAAAAAAATATTTACTGCCGGTCAAAAAACGTGCTTCCGATTGTTGGATTTTTTAGGGTAACGAACTCGTCCGAGCGACGTGGACAACCAACATGTGTACCAAATTTGAACCAAATCGGACTTAAAATGCGGCCGCTAGAGTGCGAACAAATATATACATATATGATTTTTAATGACACCCCAAAACGTGTTCTGGGGACCATTATCAGTGCTCATTTGCTACTCCCGACCTTGGGTCTTACCATAAGGGCCACTGCAATAGCTCATTTTTCCTATGGAAATTTGCTAAAAATTCTCTAAATACGCACTATTCACCAACAATGTATACTTCTAGTATGATTTAAATTTGTTTTTAGTTTCTACTACTTTTAGAGACACTGGAAATTTTTTCTTGGGGAGAATGTTTATAAATGTTCACTCCATGCAGACTATGAAATTAATCTCCTCTTTTAATTGTTGCCACTATAATGATGATTTGTATTTCTTTTAAATAGACAAAAATATATTACTTCTAGTATTTCAAGCTTTGCAGTGATAGAACTTAAAAGAAGTAAAAATATCTTTACTGGGCTCTCTATGATTTCATTTTTAAAGTTATTCTTATTGCATTTATTTATATAAGAGAAATACACATTTATTAGAATCGTCATATTAACTGAAATACTAGGATAAACCACTGCGTGCTCCACATGCCAACCCTGTTATACACATAATCATATTATGTTTTCTTTATAATAATTAATAATAACCCCGAAATTAAGATGTGAAATAATGTAAAATGTACAAAAATAAAATTATTTCGTATATTTTGTAACAGCAGAAATAATAAAGGTTGAAAGAACTAGCAAGGCTCCGGTCTACACTTTAATAAAAACCTAACCTAAAAGTTGAAAATACAAATAATTATTGTTTCAAAGTTTGAAATCAGCTCTTAATGGAAATATTGGAGGAAACAGCTATTTTATCAGTTATTGTATTCAATTGGTTGCTATGGTAATAAATGAAAATACATGTGTTAGTCCATCAGTCTAACCTAAAAATTTTTCCGACTAAATTTACAAATATTGAAATAAAAAAGTGTTTTATCAAAATTAATTCCGACCTATGTTACTCAGGGGTAGTGTAGCTTTTTATTAGTAAAACTATTTTTTCAATCGGTTCAGTAGTTCCAGAGATTACCCCATACATACAAACAAACAAATTTTACCTCTTTATAATATTTGTACAGATTAGTAATGTTACACCGCAATATACGAATCTCAGTACAAGGCAGTGTTTGGATAGATTTGTGAGTAAAATCAAGTGAAGTAGCTTTAAGACACGCCTGTGATCTTAAGGGTCTGCTGTAGTGGCGGCCATCTTGGATTTTTATCCCATAAGAGCAATGTTAAATTTCAAACCATTTATTTCGTTTATTTTTTATCATAAAATTGTTTGCAAGGTCTCATTTTAAGCACAGCCACAATACGCATCCGTTTTGCAATTTGGTTTTTTAAATGCTTTTGATTTGTTATGTAATTGACATTTTGTAAGTCCAAAGTTTGAATTTTTTCCTAACACAATAAAAAATTTAAAATGAAAAATAACTTGCAAGCCGGAGTCGAAATTTTATAAAGACTATTCAGCTTTTGTTTTCAACACTCAATTACAAAAGATAGACTTATAAAATGGTTTGAAATGAGGCAATGTCAAAGCGTTCAGATGCAAGAAATTGCACTGTTTAGATAGGGATATAGTGAGAAGCCCTTTCGTTTCCGGTTGCTTTCCCGTTTATGGAGCAGACCCTTAAGTCAGTTTACTGTCTATCATTATGTCCTCAAATCTGACCGATTTAAATAAACTCTTCCATTAAAACAAAAACAAATTTCTTTTCACATTTTTATCTTTCTTATACAAAAATTTAGATACAAACAAGTTTTTCTTAAACTATTGATATTTACAGAAGACGAAAAATCTTTTTCCCGGACTCTAACGGCAAAAGAATTTAATTCAATTTGACCGCCTATTATTTGTTGCTTAAGTTTCGTGTCGCCAAGGAGCTGTTGCAGCAATACCGACCCTTCGACTCTCCACGGGGGCTGAAACTTCAAAGTACAGTAATGAAGAATATTTGGAATAATGCCAACGCACATATTTATTCCTAGGCCATCTTGGATTTGTATTTCTTGACTCATTTTTTAGGAAGTAGCAAGGATGGTGGGAAAACGAAGTTATAAATGAAAAAAAATTATCAATTATTATATTCTTTGGTTATTTGTGAATTTTCTTTCATATCTTTAGTTAGAATCTTATCTAATCCTGCCGTTTTTTGACATTAAAATTTTCAATTAAATTACTGACTTCTTCGATATTACAAGATTAAAATATGAACTGTGGTGAAAGAGTTTTGTGAAAAGACACATTCGTAATCAGAAAATGTTGCGTTGTGATTGTAATAAACGGATGCAAAATAATTAGAGAATCGATTTGAAAGATCTTGTACATTATTAGATTGAAACGGGGGAACTATAAATTCATCTCGGTTTCATATCTTCCTAACATTAAATAATATTATACCATATTTTTCTAGACTCATTAGTGTTTCACACAAATATTTTCAATCTAAATCTGAAATAAAGAGCAGAAATAGGTAATAGTCAACTATTACTTTGTCAACTATAAATTGTATGGTATTTTAGTGATAGAATATATTGAACAAAAACTAAATAAAAACACTACGTTTCGAAAACTTTATACATAGACAACAAATTGATATAAAAACTTGTATATGGTTACACTTGAAATACTGTGAATAAAGCCAAATTAGTCCAGGGAAGTTAGGAAATAAATCGGAAATTTTTAGAGCCAGCAGATATCGAGATGCATTGTGTTCAGAAAGCTCCCAGGAAAAAAATCTATATTGTGTGGTTATGCTATTTTTCGAAAAATGCATTCTGGTGCAATAAATACATTTTGCAATTGCATAATTAATTGCAATATTATAAGAACGACTGAAAACTCGGAAAAATCGCTCGAAAATCGTTACTCGGAGGTTTTCGGGGATGCCGAATTCAATTCTGGCATTAGAATTACCCGGGGGCGCTCGGGGGTTGCTCTGTGGGTCTGGAAAGGTAACGAAGAAAGTGAAAAATCACAAATTATGAAAATAATACTTTATTTAAATAATAAATAGTACTTTTTATTAATATTGAATTATTCATCATAAAGTTCAATTTTTAACTTAAATACTAAACATCTTCTTCAAACTTTTCTTCTTCTTCTTCCCCTTCTTCATCTTCTTCCTCGTCACTATCCTCGGCCTGGTCGGAAGTGCCTTTTTGGTTTCAGCAATTGCCATCGCAATGCTTGCATGCAAGTGTGCACTCCGGGTCATGGTGACAGGACTGAGCTCTCCATCCTTCAATTCCCACCCCCATTCCAAGGGATTTAAGGTCTCGTCTTGACCTTGTGAACTATACCAAGCGTGTACTTGAAAATAGATACGCTTGATATGCTCGGTCAACGCATTAACAGTCGGGATTATACGTGCAAGATCGACTTTTATAGATTTGCGCCATCAGCATACGTTTTTGCTCGATAGCTTTAAACAAACTCAATCGCAGGTTTATCGCTCGTGCCCTCGAAACTCTTTGGGTGCCCCATAAAGAGCCAAAGATAACCGAAGCCCATGATCTATTAAATTATCGATGGATACATGGTTTTGCTTAAATATTTCTTAAATATTCCCGAAAATCCCCGAGTAACGATTTTCGAGCTATTTTCATGGACGCTGCAATTTTCCCCCCAATCACCCCTCAGAGCAACCCCCTAGGGCCCCCGGGTAATTCTAATGCCAGAATTGAATTCGGCATCCCCGAAAACCCCTGGGTAATGATCTTCAAGCGATTTTTCGAGTTTCCAGTCGTTCTTATAACATTGCAAGTAATTATGCAGTTGCAAAAAACTTCCCTGGGCTATATGGTTACACTTGAAATACTGTGACTAAAGCCAAATGAATAAACAAATAAACGGTACCAGGAACTGGCACATACGTTCTCACAAACACATTTAAATTACTAAACAGATTCACTGTGGCTTTTAGGGTGGGGTATTAGAGTTTTTTTTATTAAAGTTGGAGATTAAGTAATAAATATTATTATTATTATCTAGAGAGAAAACTATTTCGAAAAAATTTGCGCCAAACAAGTCAATTAGGTCTTTATAGATGCACGTAAAAGGTTTTAAAAAAGTTTGAGAACAACCCGCTTTATGGAAAAAAAACCCCAAAAACCAGTTATTATAATTATTATTACTAGCTAAAAGAGAATTTTTAGAAAGATACGGGTTTTTGTATATGGTAGGGCACATTAAAGGCTACAAATATGCTAAATTTGATCAAAATCGTTAGAGCCGTTTTTTTATAAAAAAATAACTGATTTTTTGGGGGTTTTTTGGCCAAAAAGGGGGTTGTTTTTCAACATTTTTTAAAACCCTTTTTCGGGCATCTATACAGGATTACTGGACATGTCTGGTGCAAATTTGGTTGAAATCGATCGAATAGTTTTCTCTCTAGCTTTGTATACATACAGACAGACATTTTGTAAAAACCACTTTTTTTGGACTCAGGGGGTCCCTAATCGGATATTTCCACAAAAATCTCAACATCGATTTTTTTTGCGTTCACTATACTTTTTCTATAATATAGTACCCTATAGTGAGAAAGTAATAATACTGAACGATGCTCGTTCACCCAGGTACAAACGAGCCAAAGATTATCGAGAGCCTTTAGAGAGTTTTCCAACTGCGAGCGAAGCGAAGCAGCCATCTGAGGCCGTAGGCCGAGGCGGGGTTGGGACGCGAAGCGTCCAGGGGCAAAGCCCCTAGTATAATATATTGATGATAAAAGGTTGTATTTATAAAGGGTGTTTGAAAAGTCTGGAAACAGTTAATATCTCAAAATGTACGAGTCTTATGAGGTAGAAATAAAAGCAGTTATTCACAACCATAAAAGAACCAATTTTTGGTGAGTTTGACATTTTTGTCCGCTTTCTTGGAATGAACTTAATTTTTTAAATGGGAAGATGTTCATGTGATACGTCATTTCTATGTAGAATTTCAGGAGAAAACCACCTGTGAAATTTGCACATCCATATCTTTAACCGATTTAAAATGGCGGCCAAAAACAACTAAATCACTTTTTCCGATTTTGCCCCACTTTGATACTAAAAAAAATTAATTATTCTCCTTTTTGGATTCAGAATTAAATAAGCTTTCAAACTATATGCCACACAACGATATTTGGGAGTATTTAAAAAATTTTAGTTACAGCCATTTTGATTTTTTCAAAATTGATTTCGATTGGTTGAATTAAATACAGTTATGTAGCATATCGTTTGAAAGCTTAATAACTGATTTTTGGGGGTTTTTGACCAAAAAGGGTTTTTGACCAAAAAGGGTTTTTCCCCAAAATTGTTCAAAACCCTTTTTCGTGCATCTATACAGGCCTACTTAACATGTCTGGTGCAATTTTTTTTTAAATCGATCGAATAGTTTTCGATTTAGCTTTGTATACATACATACATACATACAGACATACAGACAGACATTTTGCAAAAACCACGTTTTTAGACTCAGGGGATCCTAAAACGGATATATCCACAAAAATCTCAACATCGATTTTTTTGCGATCACTATACTTTCTCTATACGTCTATACTATAGTATAGTGAGAAAGTAATAACTAAATGTCGGAATAAGATCATCGAGCTATAAGAAAGTTCATAGTCCACCCCCTTCAGCTTCGAGTCTCCCTTTCAATCAGTCTTATACGTAATGGCGTCTTGTTCTAAAGTGAATCCGTTTCCTTGTGAAGTTTGTAGTAATATAATAATTAGTTTCTGTGTGTTATCGTTAGTTCTTGTTCGACATATGCGAGAACTAAAAATATATTTCATGTAAGCATATAATAATAATTATACAACATTATTATAATAATTATATAGGTCCTAACATAATAATTATTATTTTATTACATTATAATATTAATAATTTAACATTATAATAACAATTAGTATATAACAAACTAGTAAGCCACCGTGAAAAATCACAGGCTGATTAATTAGATACACATCAGAAATACACAATTTAAAAAACAAACTATTTACAAACAACATTAAGGACTTCTTATCTAGGCCTACATAAACATAAACCAAAACTATAATCTACTCTGGGTTTGTTTAAGTATTACAGATGATTGGTGAATATGTAGGCCTATCTCTTCTTTAAATTTGTATAAACAAATATATTGATGATAAAAGGTTGTATTTATATACAGAGTGTCTTGCAACCATATGAACAAACTTTATCACGTTATTCAGCATGTCAAAAGAGAAAAAAAATGTAATATAACATGTGTCCTATCTCATTCCGTTTTCGGTCTGCCTGTATGTGTGTGTTTTTTACAAAATACTTAATATTTTTGGAAGTAGAAAAGATATTGAGCTAAAACTTTGTACACCTATTTGTTGCGTAACCTTTTATCACTGTACGAAAAATTAGAACATTATTTTAAATATTTTCACAAAATGTCGGCTGTTTATAATTTTTAATGTTAACTATCTCAAAAATCGCTAACTTGTAAATTGTAAGAGACAAAAAGTTTACTTTTTTAATGCCAAACTAAATGGTTTTTTTGTTTTGTCTGTAGCTCAAAGGACAACAGAGATATTGACCAAAAAAAGGAAAAATATATTTCTTGGTAGTTGTCAATACCCAGAATGACTGTAAAAACAAAATATTTTAAAGTTATTTTGAGCTAAAATAATAAGTTATTTGCATAATGTTCCGAGCACTTTCTAAGCTGATTCCACTGGTAAAAAATAATGAAAAAAGTTCATTTATTCATAGGTCTGGAAATGCTTCGTTAGAGAGTTACAGCTGGCGAAAGATTTCATCCGTGTTTCAGATTACTCACAGAAACGAATTCCTATTGAACTATTTAGGGCGTTAATTAAGGTGTAAAATTTCATTTAATTTACGTAAAATGAGCAGATAAATTTAATAAAATAGGTCCCAGTGCTGTAACTGGAGTAATTGTTGCAATATTTGACCGAAAACGCAAAATTCTCTACAGCTCTATACCATTGAAGAAACTGTTTCTTCAATGACTATACTCGGATACAGAAAGTGAGTGTAACGTAAGTTTTCATCATTAAATAACTTCTAACATTTACTTTTTTGTTTTCTCGTTAGTTCTTGTTCAATATATTCTCTAACTAAAATATCAGAAAATATCCTACTTTTTTTCTTTAACTAAAATATCATAAAATAAGTGAAACATCAGTAATAGTAGGCTATTACCATACAATTAATTTTTATTCAATAAATTTCTGTAAATAAAATCGAACTTGGTGTGGGGGTTGGACGAAGAATAGTATACAACAGCTGTAAACTGATGCCCCTGTTTCTGAAAAAAATTTGGAAAACGATTGACCCTAAAGGCCATCCCTGTAACTTCCCGCTAAATTTAATTACTGTATGATGAAAGTTTGATAAACACTATTTTTGGAAATTTTGAACTGCCATAACTTTTGAATGAATCAACCGATTTTTATGCGATTTGCGGCAATCGAAGCAGTTTTTTAAGTCCATTCAAAGAATCAACAACACAAATTTTTCAGATGAAAAGTTTCGGAGAAATTGAGGAAAAACACTTTTTTTGATTTTCTTTCGTTCACGATATCTCGTGAATGAATCAACCGATTTTTATGCGATTTGCGGCAATCGATGCAGTTTTTCAAGTCCATTGAAAGAATCGACAACAAAAATTTTTCTGATGAAAAATTTCGGAGAAGTTGAGAAAAAACACTTTTTTTGATTTTCTTTCGTTCACGATATCTCACGAACGAATTAACCGATTTTGACCGGACTGGTAGCAATCGACGTCGTTTTTTAAGGTTAAAAGCTGATTAGATTTTGGAATTGATCGGTAAAGCCGTTTAAAAGTTATTCCAAAAAAACCTGATTTGAAAAAAAATATTTCTTAGTTTTTTCGAAATTTCTCAGAACCTACCGGTCCGAATTAGTTGAAATTTTCAGGAAATCTAAGTTTGGTGGAACTCTTTAGAACGCCGTTTGATAGGATCCAATCGGTTAAGCCGTTCAAAAGTTATAAGCGGGTCACATACTTACATACACACACACATACATACAGACAGGGTGACACCTTCTCGGGAGTGGTCAGGGAAGATTCCTAGGACCTCAAAACGTCGAGATCTGATGAATATTCGATTTTCGAAAAACGGGGTGAAACCAATAACTTCCCGATTTTAGAAAATTTTCAATTTTCTTAGCGGGAAGTTAAAAAAATTGTTAATTAAACTTTGTATTAACAACCATATTAAATTAAATGATTACTTTTTTTTGTTCAAACTAACATTATCATTGTATATTGATGTTTTTAAGAAAGGTAGTAGTTTCTGGTACGATTGTGTACTATGTTAGTAGAAAAAGCTGTTTCGTGTAATGTTTTCTGTCAGCGATTAAAGTATATCCTAAACGGTCAACACGTCATATTTTTGCTATTTAAATAATTAAATAAAAGAAAAGGTACACGAAATATATTTTCTTTATGTCAATCTCAATAATCTAATACTTTATATACTTTATAAAATACTTGTGTTTAGCACATATTAGGTTGTGCCCTGATTATAGTGAGACAAATTTTCCTTGAACTCGGTAAAAAATAAAAAAAGTAATATTCTAGAACAAAATAGATTTCTGATTATTATTATAAAACTTTTAACAAATTATGAGATTTATGTATAGTCACGCCTAATGGTATACTTCTCATATGACCTTCACAGTCGCCACTGAAATTACTAAGTGAGATTTCAGGAGTTTTTAGCGATTTGTAGATTTTTCTAGTAGAAATTTGCAGGAGGGGTTAAACCTAACCTATTTTATTAGGTTTAACATGTTTAGTTGGAAATTCTAGATAAAGTAACTGCAAATTTGTCGTTTTTAATTTCTCTTTATTTACATGCTACAAAATGCCTTTTAAATGTCTTTTCTTTGAGTTTACCTTTCTCAATGAATTGACGGTCTGACACTGCAAAACCTTAATAATATTGTAACAAATACGTTAAAATAGAATAAACGTTCAGTGAATATATCAAAGTAGCAGATAAAAAACCATCAATTACGATATATTCATGTTACAAAGTGGTTTTATTAACGTTTAGAAAATATTATTAATGTAATGTTTTGTGTAAAAGAAAGATTAATTACATTTAAAGACTTACTTGTACCATTAGTTTCGTATCATCTCAGCTGGCTGTGAGGTAGAAACATATATTAAGACAAATGACCGCAGCACTGACAGTCCGAATGATGCGTGTAAATAGGAACATTATTTTTTCATTACGTTATTACTAGGGGAGACCCCTGCGTGCTCCGCACGCCAACCTCCGGTGCAACCTTCTAAAAACATATGTTATGTTTTATTTATAATAAAAGTGTAGGATTAATAATAACCTCAAAACTAAGATGGTAAATAACGTAAAATGTTCAAATCAAATTATTTCTTATATTTTATAACAGCAGTAATAATAAAGGTTAAAAGAACCAGTAAGGGTCAGGTCTACACTTAATCAAAAACCTAACAAAAAAGTTATAAATAATAACCTCAAAACTAAGATGGTAAATAATGTTAAATGTTCAAAACAAATTAGTTCGTAAATTTTATAATTTGAATAAATAATTCATTTCCTCCCTTATAAAAATCAATATTTACTTCCACAAAGCAGCTGTATATTAGTTAGTTTCTTATTATAAACAGCTGTTTTGTATTAAAATGTTTTTATAACCTTCTGAATACTGTAATCATCGTTATTTACATCCACGAAATCAGCTGGATTAGTTTGTTTCTTATTATAAACAGCTGTTTTGTATAGAAATGGTTTTTAAATATTTTCCATGTTAATCTTATGGGGAAAACCCGACCTTTGAGATTAGCTCACGCCATTAAGGATAAGAATTTTTGACATCTAAAACCTTATTGCAAAACTACGAAATGAGACTAATTTTTTGAAACCTCAAACATTAAAATTGGTCCAGAAATAAGGGAGGAGTTGTGTTTACAAAAAACGGCTTCACGTATTATAAATAAAGATTTACTGTAAAGCGTGTCTAAGGAATATACGTTATCAAATTAACTAGTAAGTTTTGATTTTTCTTTCTCACTATACCATAGTATACAGAAAGTATAGTGATCGCAAAAAAAATCGATGTTGAGATTTTTGTGGAAATATCCGTTTTGGGACCCCTGAGTCCAAAAAAGTGGTTTTTAATGTCTGTCTGTATGTCTGTATGTATAAAAAGCTAGAGCGAAAACTAATCGATCGATTTCAAAAAAATGTTCACCAGAAATGTCAAGTAGGCCTGCACATAAAAAATTGCTCTAACGATTTTGATAAAATTCAGCTTATTTGTTGCCTTACCATATGCAAAAAAAATTCTAAAAATTCTCGTTTAGCTAATAATAATAGAAATAACTGATTTTGGGTTTTTTTTGCCATAAAGGGGGTTTGTTTTTCAACATTTATTTTCAAAATGTTTTTTCGTGCATCTATACTGGCCTAATTGACGTGCTTGGTGTAAATTTGTTAGAAATCGATAGAATAGTTTTCTCTCTAGATAATTGACCGAGCGTAAGCGAGGTCTCCGTTTTAACTCGACCGTTCAGCATTTCGTCTGTGTGTCTGTGTGTCTGTATGTCTGTGGGTCTGTCTCACGATTACGGCCAAACGCCTTGACCGATTTTGATGATTTTTTGTATGAATGTTCCTTATTCCTAGGCCGAGCCATGTATATATACGGTTTTTTTCCATTTTTAATTTTTAACCCTATAAATAAAATAAAAATGGCGGCCGGACCATTTCTCTCATTGTAAGCTTTTTTCCAAAGCCAGTTTGTGGCTTAACCGTAAGTCGAATTTAAAAACTAATTACATTTTGCTAAAAGCAAATTAAATTTTCAACAAAATTATATTCTTGATTTGTTTCCGTATCTCTAACGGTAAGCTCACAAAATAGCCGTAAACTTAGAATTTTTTTAAATCGTCCAAGTTTTTGTATTTCAACCATGTTTTATACGTTTATTCTAAACCAATTCAAAAGTGTTCCATAGCTTTTTTGTAGATAAAGATTTAAAGAATTCATATATGCCAGTAAAAAAATTATTGAAATAAAATTAAGAAAGTTATTAGCTCAAGAAACAATCACGTTCAGTACCGAAAGGAAAATGTTTAACTTTAGGCCTACATAAAAAGTAGTAAAATTTATTGTAATTTTTTTCATAAATGTAAAAAAGTTTCGTAATTTAGTTCTAAATAGAATTGTATAAAAATATTTATAAATTTCAAATTTCTTATTTTAAAAACACCAGTTTTTATGTTCCTACTACAAGACTGCTAACAAAACTAGGCCTGTTTTGAATAGTAATTTAGGAATATATCATTGGCCCAAAAATGACATTTTATTATAAGAAAGTGTAGAGGATAAATCAAAGAATTGAACTATATACCTGTAAATTATCTTTGTAAATTTCATAAAAGTATTTGACTTAGCTTTATTGAATTACAAAATGAAATAAAACAAATGAAACCTCGCGGCGATAAAGGACATACAAAAAATGACCCTACGACACCGTGGGAAGTGTTGGTACATGGGTTGAGAATAAAGTTGAGATCACTATCACGACGTTTTAAGATCGTTTGTTTTCATTATTTCTAATATTGGAATATGATATGGAAGTTATGGAACTGTAAATACATTGTTAAGTTTGAGTTATTTAAGTATGTAAATATTTAATTGTATGTTGTCCCTCTATAACACGATATTTTTAGCTATCTTACGCATTATTAACCTAAATAAAACACAATGCCTCTAAAAGAAAATCTTTAGCAGTTAAAGCTCAAGAAAAGAAATGAAAACGAGAACTAGAAATACTGGAATCGCGGGAATTGTAAATAATGTTTCACTGGCTAAACCTTCTGCTTACTTCCTTACTGGCACACTATTTTTAACCTAAGCTCAAAACCACATTTGTTATTTCAACGAGAGAGGTCTACTGTTCACAGAACTACTAGTATTTATTAGTTAATCTCCAACTGTAATAAATCACCTCTCCTACCCCACCTATAATTTTGAAGTCACAGTGAATCTGTTTAATAATTTAAATATGTTTGTGAGAAAGTATATGTGCCAGTTCCTGATATTATTTCGGTTTTAGACACCAAATTTTTCCACATATTTTAAATCTCATAAGTGAGTGTGACGTATAAGAAGTGAAACTATGTAGTTAGAGTGACAAACGCATTTTATAAAATACCTGGTAAATAATTAGTACTACGAAAATAGAAGACACCTTTGAAATTGGTAATGGCCAGATTTGTTGTTTTACTGGAAATTTTATAAATTACAACTACAATAATAAATTATGTGAGACCAATGCGTGCTTTGCTTGCCAACCTCATTACTGCTTCACAAACATGTTTTATAATTTCTTTTTAATAAAACGTAGATACCTTACCTTAGCTGGCTTAAAGCGTTAAATGTCTAAATAAGAGACCCGGCATTATTTTCACCTAGTTCTTATCAAGGAATTAGCCATTAAAACTTTGTGGGGGGGGGAGGTTCATGAAAGGGGATTTGAATTTAAACCCTTTTAAAACGTTCACTGCTAAGGAAGCACATGTGAGCTAGACACTGAACACTATGAGAAGCGGCCGACTCACAGTGCATTGCACGCCAACCCCATATTGGGAGTATTTTCAATACACAATGCATTGGGTGCTTCTAACGCCAAACCTCCGTATTGAGAATATTTTCCATACACAATGCATTTCATGCTTCGCACGCCAACCCTCATATAGGGAGTATTTTCAATACGCAGATTATTGCGTGCTGCGCACGCTAACACCCATATTGGGAGTAATTTCAATTGTCCAAAGCATTGCGTGCTTCGCACGCCAACCCCCTAAATGACCTTATAGCCCGTCTAGCGTCTAGTTCCTCCAAAATCAATCAAAACGTAAAAAACCATAAAAACTTTAAAACCCACGCAAGGGATTTCGTGGGAGGGGGTTCTGACCCAACCTTAATCATTTAGTTCTTATGATAAAATGTTTCAATGTATGAAATTAGCTGGTATTGGAAATATTATAAGAAAATCTGAGCGTAGTACCTCCACGGAGTTTGCATTTTGAAAAGAAAAATCTTTAAATTAACAAATGATAATTTTTTAAACAACTATAGGCCTTACTTTATTCTAAACTGTTTGTAAATTTCGGTATTTTTCTCAGAAACAAGCTTATGAAATTTATATTGATTAGTAAATTTTCAGTTTTACCTTAATTTGACTACCAGTTTGGATGTTTTTACGGGCGTTTTTATTTATTTGATGCGCCAGATATTTTGTTAGTCCTATATAACTCTTTATGTTTGCTCATATTACTATATAAAAAAATAACCTGAACAAACATTATAATATAAACTAGGAGAATTAGATGTAACTACTTTGCTAACTACTAACTTTGGGGATTGAGATTATGGCAGAAGAAATATTTCCTAAACGACGGAAAATAACGAAGGCTAATCCAATCGCAAGGGTTTACAGTAATTCTTGAAGAAAATAGTAATTTTACAGTGACATCTGATTGGAAGATACCAACAGAAAGATAAAATCATGACGAATCCAATGGTATCGTTATAACTGCCAAAGAAATATTAGTGTAGACGGTCTTAAACGTTGAAGAAGTGGGAAATAACAGTATAATTGTATGCAAATTTCTCGCACGGAAAGAGCTTTAGACCGATGTGCATATTTTAAAACGATGATTACGTATGTAAATATACGTTTTACGAAAAAGTTGTAGATACAAAAATTAAAGTTTAATTCATTTCCTTTCCCATGGTGCCAGTTTTATTACGATTAGATGATTCTAAGTGGGTTAAATTATCGATTATGCAAATATATGCACATTTTTGCAAATGTGTGAAATTGTTGCGTTCTGCGCCTGAGAGAGGGTCATGCACGACCTTCTGCCAGTTCCAGAGAGTACCGCGTACTACCTTAAATGAGAAAAATAATAAAAACTCTTATTATAACTTTCTATCAATAATTTTAATTTTACTAGCTGCCATGCGCAGCTATGAATGTATTAAAAGTAATAAAACTTCCAATATTTTCATGAAATTATTAATTTGTGAAAATAATATGTTATATGATTACACAAATATATTTATTCAAGTTTTCGTTTACTATTTTGTGCTATTTCTCTAAACCTCCTTATAATGAATATTTTTAGTATTCATTCTTTTTACACGTTTTAAAACTGTACACGGATTTCTCACACAGTGGTTATAAGAATAGGCTTTATGGCTCTGTATCCAATACTAATAAAATTCATAATACGTACCACATATCCTTTTCCGTAATATTCCAAGGTACCTGTTATTATTTCAAAATTACGAAGTTAAAGCGTATAGAAATTAAGTTTCTTTATGGTAGGGAAGTCTGTCATTTCTTCGGAGTATGTATAGTCATGTTTCTATGTAAATGTTTTTTATTGGAACGAAGTGCGGAACGAGTTGACAAATAGAAAATGTAACGCGTAACGAAAAACCGTCATCGAATTGGTTGCTATGGTAATGAATGTAAATAAATTCAAGAAACATTTGTTTTGGTTCATCAGTTTAAGTCAGGAGACGTTCGGTTTCGCCCGGCGTAGTTCGGATATTATCGTCAAGCCCAGGTACTGACAATTAAAAGTGAGTTAAAATATCTGAATATTGTCATTTTGTAATGCAGATTTAAGAAAAGGAAAGTATGTGAAATACAAACTTAGAAAAGTAAGTTCATTTTATATTTTGTTACAAGTAGGCTATTACTGTTTCCATACGTTTAATCTATATATATAAAAGCCAAAACCCACTGACTCACTGACTCACTGACTCACTCATCACGATTTCTCAAAAACTACCAAACGGATTGGAATGAAATTTGGTATGTAGCTTTCTCTAGGGCCATAGGTGCTCACTAAGAAAGGGTTTGAAAAAATTCTAAATTTTAGGGGGGTTTGGGGGGATCAAAGTTATTACTAAACGACTTCTTCAAAACTACCGAATGGATTGGAATGAAATTTGGTATGTAGCTTCCTCTAGGGCCATAGGTGCTCACTAAGAAAGGGGTTGAAAAAATTTGAAATTTTAGGGGGGTTTGGGAAAGGGTTTGAAAAAATTCGAAATTTTAGGGGGTTTTGGGGAGGGGATCAAAGTTATTAAATCACGATTTCTTCAAAACTACACAACGGATTGAAATGAAATTTGGTATGTAGCTTCCTCTAGGGCCATAAGTGTTCACTAAAAAAGGGTTTTAAAAAATTGGAAATTTTAGGGGGGTTCGGGGGGTAAAAATTACTAAATCACGATTTCTCCAAAATTACCGAACAGATTGGAATGAAATTTGGTATGTAGCTTCCTCTAGGGCAATAGGCGCTCGCTAAGAAAGGGTTT